>JANHGN010014020.1:0-14439 GCA_024605025.1 Megaceryle maxima
ACTCATTTTATAAAAAATTATATTTTTTTTTTAAACCCACAGTGAAACAGATTAGCCTACCTGTTAACCTGAGCCGAGTCATCTATAATGCCTTTAGTAAAATTAAAGTAAATGTCACTGTAGAAATAATATTATTCGGTCCATTGTTTAAACCTGACTTGTCTGTAAGATACATTCAGCATCTGAACACTTAATGTGGTTTGGATTATTAAGGTAGATTGTGACATGTGGCCAAATGTCTAAAGTAGACCACGCTATATGGACAAATGTCTAAGTCTAAGTCTAGGAGTTGTAACAGGTGAGATTTAGTGGCTGCTCTGAGACAGAGTTCTGGTTAATATCCCGAAGGAAAAATCCTGAAGAGTAGGGGTTAAGAAAGCAAGATATTAATTTGAGATGAAGGATTACAGAGAGGATATGGCCAGAAGATCTTCACACTCACCAAGGTATCAAATCCTCAGTCTTACTGAAGAATTTACCATTAGAAACAGAAAGATACAGGTCTAGGGACCTCTCATTTAATCTTTCAGTAGGCCTGCATCTATTGCTTAGCTTCAGATTACAGAGGAATCAATATAAAACTGTATTAAGAGATGAAATAAGGTAACACATGTTATTGCTTTGGCAGTTATAAGGGAAACTGTTGTGCAGAATTACTCAGTTTACATTAATTACAGAAGGACATAAGATGATTAAGACACATTAGAGATGAAAGACTATCAGAAAGGAGATTGTGTTTTAGAAGGGAAAAGGCAAAAAGTCAACTGGTGCAAACTAGCCAATAGATACATTTTATTTTTTACTTCAATAACTTTCTATTGTCTTTTAGATATACACATTACCTTGGGATAATTTAAATTAATAATTAACTGGAAAATTTTACATTAGTGATAATATTTCTGAACTAAAACTCTGTTCATCTGGCACTTAACCTGTTTTCATGAGAAAATTTCTAATCTGTAGATGTCCAGGAACTTCTTTTGAAACTTGTCTTGTTCAATTAAATTCAGAAAGTTATTTCCTTGTGGATTAATTTCCTAATAGCATTCTTGGAAGTAAAACTTCAGTTTTAAATATGAACATCTACTCCACCTTCTCTTTTTGTTTTCCTTATTATCTACTTTCCTTCGATTTTCTTGGTGCTGAGAGGCTAAAAAAGGGAACTTAAAAGGTAGAACATTTCATAATTTTTAGGGCAGCATCTATTAAAATAAACTTGTCATCCTCTTAATGTAAATAAGATGTAATTACCATTGACACTTAAAAAAATGCATCAGTAAACCAAACAGTAGAACGAAGGACAATGTGTTGTGGTCTCAGTGCAAAAAATATAAGCTGTACCTGTGAAACTGTTTTATCCAGACAAATTGCTGGGTTAAGCAGAAACCTAACTAGATGATGGCTTCAAACATTCAAGAGATCAACAAAGAAGCGTTCCTTTTAGATACATAAACCCCACATTGTTCAGATCTTACCAAAAACCCCAAAACAAACACACACAAAACCAAAAACCGAAACAACAACAACAAAAAAAACCAACACAACAACCAAAAAGCCCTCCATGGTACAGGTCTGATATAAAATTTTAAAGAGATTACTGAATTTCACAGGAATGGTAACATAGTTCTAGACATGACTTAAATAAAATTACTAAATTCAAGCCAGTATACAGAGTCTAGCGGCTTGTTCATAGATTAATTTAAGGGCCTGTCTGAACTTTCCAACAGGACACCTCTCCAAGAAGTATAGTGGGTGCAACCTGGAAAGAATGTCATTAAAGATTTGAAGAAATTCCTGGTTCCTCCTGGACATTCCTTCATATAAAGATATTTCACTTTCCAGTCAAATTCCCAAATACCAAAAACTACAGCCATGTTCTTCTGTCTCCTACTCCTTCAAGCAGCCTAGAAATTAACTGGGATCAACTGGAAGCAAAGGAGTTTCCTGATCTCAGAATAGTGACCATAAGAAACTGCATCACCAAACAATTCTTGTTCCCAAATGCTGAGACTGATATAAATGTACTGGTAGTAAAAGAAAACTCTGTGTGATGGCAAACTCTAGTATTAAAGAAAATATAATAGTGTTTTAAAATACTTTTCAGCTGGTTGTGGCTTCACTGCAAAGGTTGTAGTTTGCTAAATCACGCTACAGTACAAAATGGTAAGTTACATGCAATTTTTGTGAATTCTGAGGGAGAAAAACATTTTCTTGAAGTGTGGGGTTTTTTTGTACTTAATGTATTTCTTTGTCTTCCCTTGCACTTTTTTTTTTTTCTTTTGAAGGATTGACTCTCTTTACTGCAGTATAGTTGGTGATCTTTTCAGCAAAAGTTTTTGCATGGATTTTTTTAAGCAATACCATTTTTCAAAACATTAGAAATCCAAATAGTAATTGAGATCTGTATCATTTGACTCAAGTGTTAATCTCTTTTGGTGAATATAGCAAATATAAGTGATACTGCACAGGCTACGGTCATAGAACTTAGTAAAAACTGTTTTAATGTCTGTCTTTATAACCTCAGGGGCTGATTTCAGAGTCTGAAAAACAAAATCAGACATACTAAGAGATCCCAGACATTAACCATTTTTGTATAAATGGATTTTAAAATAAATTTTAGAGATATTAACCATCAACACCTGAAATCAAGATACTGATGTCTCATGTTTCAAATTCCTATATGACAACACGCACAAGCAATGCACAACAAACATTCTCAAAGTACTATTAACCATACTTGACACTGAATTCTAAATTGATTATAGACTGTCAACCACTAATAGTGCTAAAAAAAAAATCTTAGTATACTTCCCTGAGCATTTTCTTATTTCAGTTTTTCCCCCAAACCTTAACTTTTACATTTCCATGGCTTTTTTTCACACTTTCTAGATGTCATTAAATTATAGAATGTTAGTTTTTAAATTCAGCTTAGATTTTCTGGAACAATTAAGCATACACATTTTTTGTATTAATTTTAAACATTTGATCTTTTATGTTAAAAATATTAAAGAATAACAATCAGTAACAATAGCAATAACTGTAACATAACAATTCCTCCTCCACTACATTTCTAAAAGATATCATCAAACTCTCCTCTCTCTCCCCAGTCCTTAAACAGAGTGGCAGCCAGAATTATGATTTGTGTAGAAGCCTGAGAGACTGTAAGAATCTTCTGGGAGAAGAGTGTGAGAACTACTACTAGATAACTAAAGCTGAAAATTCTTTGACTCTACTCTTCCCCCCCTTTCTTTTTGAGTGATATCAGCTGAATCTATCAGTTAAGACAGACTGCATCATTCTATCGGGTAGTCACTCAGGGCTTAATCCTAACAGTCATTTTACAGTCAAGCTTTTGGCAGAGATAGCAATTCAGTTCACACCCAAATGGCCGGCACATTGAATATCAGTTTGAAAGGTGAATTTCAGAGTTTAAGAAGTGAGGAACAATGTAACTCTAACACACACTGGGCTTTAAAAAAAAAAAAAAAAACAAAAAACCACCACACAACTTTCTTCAGACAGTCCATTTCTAATACAGAACCTACTAAATCCTCTGGCTAGAGCATCTGCTTTCCTGCACATGTACATGCTTATTTGAACCAATATGCATAGGATTATTTCTCTATTAAAATCTAATTGCACTGGTATAATTTTTAAATTGAAAATACCTAGAACTATCTAGGAATATTTCTAAATCAGAGATTACAAACCAAGCTAATTCAATATAAGACACAGAAATGCTAATTAACTAGCCAGGAAAAAAAAAAGCCCTATCCAGAGAATGGACTCTATTTTATCTCACTTTGAACTGAAGAGTAAACCAGCATGGAGTACTGCATGTAAAAGCCATTTAGGTACAATCAAAAGTCATTTTCATCAGCACAGATGCCCCAAATTGACCACCATAATGTGGTGGATTATGTGGGTCTTGGAATTAATCACATATGAAAGAAGTTCTCTTGAATGGTGGAATCATATGAGGTCTCCACATGCTGAGATGTTATTGATGCACTATCCGAACAGCTTTCTAAAATGCTGAAAATAAGTCTTCATCTTGTAAAATTTTTCACTCAGAATTTGATTAATGCAGGCAAATATGTCAAGGAATACTAACTGTATACAATTAATGATATTACAAGTCAAATATTTCTGGCATAGCAGAGTCTTTTCAGTCAAAATGAAGAGTTTTTAGAAATTTCTATTATCAGTGATGCAAGATTTCATTCTGTAACACAGGGCAAACAAAAAGAACAAAAGCAACAAAAAACCCTCAGAAAGAGGTAAGGAGTACTGTTGTGTTTTCCTTTGCTTTTCTCAAAATCTATTCAAGCTGGGGGACTGGAAAGCAAATGTCATGTTTGCAAAACAAAAGAGGAAAACATCACCAGATTCATAGGGCATATGAATAAATTTAAATCTATTTGATCTTCTGTGCAAAATCTATAGTGAACTAATCTAACTTCCAAGGTGGGTTGAAAAAACATAGCAGTATGGTAAAGTGTCATCATGTGAGTCAATACAGTATCCATGAGCATTGGTCATTAGGGGCAATGGCATGGAGGATAGGTTTCAAAATTCAACCTTGGGTACACAGAATTTGCTTTAAAGATGTAAATATAAAGGGGAATAAAGCAATCAAAATTTAAAAAAAAGTCCCTGTCTAGATGAGATTCAATATGTATTAGATAAAAGTCCATAAAGACAGAAGAATCTTGCAAATGTGGTAATGGTTTGTTTGGTTTTGGCCTGTTTACGTATTTAGAATTTTTACAGAAAAATAACTAAATGGCATATGAGACTCAGCTGCAAATTCTTTACCATCTCTCCTTTTTTCATGAGGCCACTTAGCATGCCTTCCTAAACAAATGCTCGGTGGTACTTCTCCACAATATCTTCAGAGGATTCAGTAATTTTCCTTCTCCCTGTACATGTTTCCCTAGAGTTAAGACCTTTAATCTTAATCAATCGTTCATATATTTTCCTGAATAAATTAGAATAGAGCTCAAGTGATTTTTTTTTTTTTTTTCTTCCTCTAAGGCTCTGAAAACTGTACTTTGGGTGTGTTGGGAAAACAACTATCATCTATACCAGGGAACTTGACCCAATGTCAGCTAGAAAATGTGTAAGAATGGAATTGATTGTCAAAACCATAAAAGAGGCCAATGACTGGGGCAATCAACTGGCAAGGACTTGAAGTACTCACCTTAAATCAGATCAAACACCTCAATTAAGTACTACACCTATTAAGGCAAAACAGTTTTTGCTTTTTATCATGACATTAACTGTTTATACAAAATAGAACAGTTCTACCATGAATAGATGAGAAAGGCCATCCATCAAATAAGGAATTGCTGTTTAAGGCATGCACAATAGGTTTAAATTCCTGATTTAATCTTCTGTAAGGAGATCTTATATACCTCATTAGAGTTATTCAGAAAGCAAAATGAAAAGCCACAGGCTTTGAGATACTGACCTTGAAACATAATATAAAATCAGGTGCAGTGTGTTAGACCAATGCTTCCCCGTTCCCAATGTTCTGCCTCCAGTAGTGGTCATTAATAGACACTTCTGGAAGAGCATGAAAATCAGGCAGATATATGGAAATACTCTTTTCTAGAAGACTAGGTTAGCCTCCAGCCAGGGTCTCACTGAGCAGGAGGTGATGTTTTCTGTGGGACAAACCTTTCATATTTCATGTCTTTCTTTAAAGTTGGAAAGTTTTTACTTGCACTACTAAAGAAAAAAAAATAAATTACAATCTGAGGTCTATAGGAGGAGGGAATTTCTAAAATCAGGTTTGAGCAAGGTTGAGGCTTCCATGTTTGGGAGATGTTGGCACCTATTTTACATATCTGGCAACCAGATTCAAAGCTAAATTTCAGGAGTATATACAATGTCCTAGACTTCCATGAATATTTATTTACAGGAGCAAACACGAGCTCTTCCAACTCTACAATTGTTGTAAAGGAATCATCTTGGTGAAGAAATCCTGTCTGAATTTTCCTCTCCATTGTAAGTAAAAATCTCTCTTCTTACAGGGGAGGACACAATCTCATCATTTCAGTAATACTGTCTTTTATTAATCTTTTCTGTGAGAGAGAATAAGCAAGCCCGAGATATCTAAAATAACATTATTTAACCTTCTGACAGCACTTCTTTTAACAGCAGACAATTCCCTGCCACAGTCAACTTCCAACAGAAAAACCATGCTTATTCATATACACAAAGGCAAACCCTTACTTTACAATCAGAACATTACCATTTTATTAGGGGAAATTAAATCAAAACAGATTTGTGTAAATTAATTTTATATCCTACTAACTTGGAAGTTTCCATAAGGTCTTGAACAACTCTAGATCAGATAAGAAAAGAAGATTATCTGAACCACAGAGGGAAATCACATATTTTAAGAGACTCAGCTTTAATCAACTAATTCAAAGTTAGATTTTATTAAACCTTGTTAATTTTTTCAGATCAAATAAGCTTAACAAGGAGAAAAGAGCTATTCCATTTGAAGTCTGAGTACAGAGTGTAACTGTAATAAAAGCAGAATAATTCTACAGATTGTAAAAATTGTATATTTGAAATAATGTTTTCAATATCATAAGTGAATAGTTTAGAATTAATCTTTTTCTTTTATTATTTTTTAACCAATTCAGAGGTAATCATTTCTTCTGAAGGTTCATAACATGCTAACTCTCAAGTACCAGAAAAATAAAAACTGTTCTCCAATGTGACTGAGACTCGTGGTTGATTTAGCTGTTTAACAAGTTGGAAACCCTGAAGGTTTTCCTCCAGTTAGGAGGTTCCTAATGCCCCCCCACCCCCCTGCCCCATATGGATCCTCCAGTGTCTAACTGGGATTGATCTTCTATTGCCTGTTTTCCCTCTAACAGGGCACCCAGAGCTTATATGTGTTCTGTTTTCCCAGAGCTCGTAATAACATAATTATTTTTGAGGCCTCTAGCCCCTGTTAAATTTAGTTGGAGCACTCATGTTTCAAAGTTACCGAGGAGATGGGAGAGAAGTAGGTGGAAACTCACAAGTGCATAATATGACTGCAAGACCTGGAGTCACAGAAAACCAGCTGAAAATGTTAAACAAATACATAGTACCACTGCCCATTTTTAGATTTCTAGAATTCAATTATATCAAAAAAGGCACAAAATCGTATTTAAAAAAGGCAAATACAACTCTACTGACTGCTGACAACTCCCCTTATGGAAGAAGAATTCTGATGATCTGGAGCTGGCACACCCTGCCTGCTCACCCCCATCTTCCCGGGATCACACACAGCATGTCAGGCATTTCTTGGCAGGGTATTCTGATAATCCTGAACAGCCCAACCTTTTGGAGCACTGCCAGGCAAATATGTACTGAAATAGCCTCTTTCTAACCTGTTTCCAGGAATCACAAGAACACTACAAAGCCAACCAGGGAATCTGGCTCCATGTATTTAAGTAACCAGGTTTTGGTTGCAGTGTTACCCTGAAAAGCAGAGCTCTATCCTGAATGCCTAGTTATAATTCAGACTCATTTTGGATTCATTACTTTTTAATTAAAAGAACTGAGGCTTTTTTCTACCTTTCAACATTGACTATATTTTAATATTGCACTTTAAAGTATTTGATTTTAAAATATTTTGATAGTTTAATTTTTAAAAGTGATCTCATTAAATATCATATAATATTCAACGTAGGATAATGAATTTTCAGTCAGTCCTTGTACATTATCTAGAGAGGTCTAGCTAAAGGGAGATTTAAGATTGACATTTTATTCTACTGTATACTTTGCATCATGTCTTTTTATTGATGTAAACAGTTCATGGCAAAAAAAAATAATCTGGTTATTGAAGAACTTACTTGCATGGTGTTAATGCAAGATAATAAAATAGAGGCTTTGACAATAATATTGTACCTGGTCTCTTCAATATGCTATAATTACTAATAGCAATTCCATTTGCTGCTGAAAATCTAGCTTACAAATATGATTTTGGAGTATATAGTTAACAGCATTTAAGAGAGTGCCAGTACCTAGTAAGAAATTGTTATGATTGATGCATAATAAAGTTAAAAGAACAATAATGCTCCAAAGTTTTGATTCAAACAAGAAAACATGCAAAATTACAAAGAATCTGTATAAGTGAAATGAGAAATGGGAGCTGTTCCCTTTTTCAAGATTTCTTCCACTCTGTCTGTTTCTAATATAGAAATTAAATGATATAATATATAATTTCTCTTTTCAGTGTTAGACCATCTTTTATTTACCACGCATTATAGTAGACAA
This sequence comes from Megaceryle maxima, assembly GCA_024605025.1. Classification (NCBI taxonomy): domain Eukaryota; kingdom Metazoa; phylum Chordata; class Aves; order Coraciiformes; family Cerylidae; genus Megaceryle; species Megaceryle maxima. The sequence goes on from JANHGN010014020.1 coordinate 8,287, forward strand.
ATCATCATTTATTTTTTTGTTGAACTACCATCCATAGCAATAATCTAAAAGCAGTTAATAAACATTATGGTTTGTTACAACTGCTACCGATTAAATCTTAAGTGTCTAAAACATACAAATATAAACAGAATGTAATTAGAGCTATTTAAAGAATCCATTTTTAACTTAGATTAACCATACTTTCCATTTGCTAGGGATAAACACTCATAAATGAAACCCATTGCTGAACAAGAAGCAATTACTTCAGTTTAAAATATTAATACATACTGCTTTTTAAAAAGCTGAGGAAAATCATTTATGTACTGTACAATACAACCTCTATTCATACAGAGAACGAAAATGGGATAGCATTCTGAATCCTAAGCGAGCTGCAATCATCTTTGAGGTACAGTTTGTTCTTATCCATTTATAAGTCCATTAAACTATTTTCTCTGATTAGTATTGCTCTCAAAATAATTATTATAAAATACATATGCATGGTTTTGTATTTTTAAGCTAATAATGAACCCCAACTTTATCAACTATCTCTCTTAACAGCCCTTTTTAGTAATACTCAAGACATGCTAGTAATGCAAACTAATTGCTGATACACACCATATGAAATCTAGGCTGGATAGACTTTCAAGCTTCTTCCAGATTGCAGGTCTAGAAATGTACACATACATACATATATGCATACACACATGCACCAGGGATAACAGGTATATGTTTGATTATGAAACTTCTAAATTCTAAATTTCAAGAAAATTATTTATATATTGATGCTATGATTTTCTTCTGCTTATACTATTACTTGGTTCTTTCTAAGCATGGCACATTTTAAATAGCATTTAAAGGTGTAATTTTGAGCTAAATCATACAAAGACTTATTTCTTCATGTTGAGGCACTGAGAAAGTACTACGTGTTTTGCTTTCTCTACAGCTGCACAAGACCTCCCTATCAGAAAGGGCAAAACCATGGATCCAGCAGTTCTGTAAACCAGACTTACATTAACAGGCATCACTGTGTCAAGGTTGGGGCTTCCCTTCCTCAGCCTCAGGACAATAAAGGCTGTACTTTCAAAGATGTAAGAATAAGATTCTTGATATTTTAAACCAGATTTTTTGCTCATTCCTCCTATAAGATGTCACCTCATACTCTACAATTTATCTGGTTACATAGCTCTGAAGTACACTCAAGTGTATAGAAGTAGAGCATGGAATTCCTCCCTCATCATTCACAAAGTCATGATCTCCTGTTTTAATACTTTTACCAGTCCCTCACTCTGAGAAACCACAATTATAACTGATATAAGGAGTTTAATAAATTATTTTTCTATTATCTTTGAAGTGGTATTTTTATGTTTATATTTAAGTGCATGTTAAAGGCAATTAGCGATTGAGCAAAGTGAATAATTAATTATGTGCAATTAGAGTGGAACTGTAGACAAATAGCACCATATTACTGGCAAATTTTAACAATGTGATAAATTATGGCAATTATAGGCAAAGTAATAATGATTTTCAATCAAGCAAAATAAATGAGAATGTGTTCTGTATTCACCACAATCAAAGTTCAATCTGTTCGACTGTGTTTAAACTGGCTGCAATTACACACGCAAATCATTATTAGGACTCTTAATAAAACACAGTTATTTTCAGCTCTACTTCATATTATATATTTTTGCACATCTATTAGCATTTCCCTCTGGAAAGGCTCGAAGGGCTTTGAGGATTGTCCTCTGCTCAGTCTCCCTGAGACATGTTAGGACAAACTCCTGTAACCAACTGCCTCATGCCTCTTCAGACAGTGTCTCATGCTGTATGGTGGACTGCTGAGAGGAACCTGCAGCTGAAAGGTGCATTTCAGACTCTCCCCTTTACACCCTCCTGTAGCAGAACAGATCTTTCCTCAACTGTTATTTAACATCAAGTTCTATTCTGCAAAAACTGAACAAATATTCCCCTCAGCTGCCTCTTCTGTACTGTCAGCAACCTTAGGTAGAAACGTGGGGCACAGTAATGTAGTCAAAGTTTTCCTGGGACTTGGAGGAATCTTATCTCTAAATGCCCGCCATTGATGTCAGTTCTGGATAGAAAAAGGTTATCTGGTGTTTGAAAGTGCAGGCAAGTACTTAAGATTTCAGAAGAGCCACCCAAGTTGGAAAACAGACTCCAACACTGATGTAACGGCTACAAAGAACTTAGGGTGCAGGGCTGAATGCCGGCACAGGTGCAACACACGGCTTTGGGGGGCACAGGAGGGATGCCAGGCGTGCCCTGCACGCTGCTTGCCCCTTGCTCTGCTGGGAAAACATCCGGATTTTAACAGCCAGAGGCACGTCCGGGGCCATGACACAGGCGAGCGCTCGGGCCCGGAGGCTCGGGCTCCCCCCCCCGCTGCGGGGGCAGTTGTAAAACCTGAGACCGCGCTCTGCAAGGAGCTGAGAGAAGCTGCCTCGGGGCTTGGCCGCCTCGGAGCTCCCCCGCTCACCTCCGACCCCAGCCCAGCCCCGGAGACGCCCGTGACCCGCCCCGGGAGCCCCGCTGCCCGCCCTCCACCCGCCGGGCAAAGCGCCTGGGGCCGCGCGGCGGCAGCTCCAGCCCAGGATGAGAATTGGGTTAGCAAAGTCTCACTGAACACGTTACTACTGCTACATCCACCTCTTAGTATTTTTTTTTTTTTTCTGGTCGATGATGCAAAGTGAATTAATATTTCAAACCAATTCCATTTACTATTATAATTGGCCAGCATTATAGATAAATATTATAAACAAAAATATATTTTTTCCTAATTTAAGACCAAGGGTAATACGGCTATGAGCATAAACTGACAAATTTACTAGTAAAATCAGTTTAAGAATATGAAAAGGAAACATAAGAATGATTTTCTACATGGAATTTCTCTTCTTCTGATTTTAATTTTTGTGATTGTGTAAATAATATATAAATGATACTTTAGATAAATCCTGAAATATATGTGTAGAACTGTAATAGTTACTGAATCATTTCAGCTAAATGATGCCTGTGAAGCTAGAAAGCTGTGAATACATCGTATTACAGCTTTTAGGAAATGCAAGATTTTCAAGTAAAATACATCCAAAAGCACAACATGCACAGGACAGACAGGGCATTCAAGCTGCAACTGACATTCAGTCTCTGATATTTTTCCATTAAGAAAACAGGAATTATAGAAATGTGCTCAAAATAGCCCACTATTATTCTTTTGAAATATTTTCTTTATGACTGGATGAACTTTTTACACATACAATTAAATAAATTACAAGGAATTAGTTTGGTTTTGTGCTTGTACCATCTATATACTTCTAGTCTCCATCTAAGAACTTTTGAACTTGGCTACTTTTAACCAGTTTGACAAAAATGTTTTGCAAAGTAAGACACTCCCTAAACATTTCAGGAAGTCAGACAGCAAGATAGAAAAAAACCCCAAAACCACAGACCCCGCTCATGCCCTTTCAAGAAGATGTATTATGATCACACATAGAATCCATGAAAGAATTATTTTTAGAAAATCCTTAATCTAATGTCATGCCTTAAGGTTCTGTGCCACTTACAAGGGTGTTCCTACAAACTCTTTCCTGGATGTTCAGTGTGAGAATGGGTGAGCTCCTGACAAAGTTATACAAATCAATTAAAATTCAATTATCCACAGGAAACTGGTGTGCATGTTGAAGAGTTACTTCACCGAATGAAAGATGTAGCTGCATCTGCATTTTGAAGTCTCAGTTTACCTACTGGATTAAACTTTGCAGGAGAAGGAGAAAATGAGCAAATTTGGAAACTGTTAAACTTCGCACATCTGAAAGGGTGAGAATGTTACTAATAGATCCAAAATTAAACCAAAAAATTCTAGAGAACTGAAATTTCCACAGGATTTGACCTGGCTGAAAAGGGATTTTGCAGGTCATGACATTAGACAGATATTTGTCCTTTATATATATTCCATGTAGGATCACCAGGTCCTTTAGCATATCTGCAGATTAGGAGACTTTTAGAGCTTAATTGTATTTGACTATTTACCCACCATTTTATGCTGACTAAACAAAAATATCAAGTTTAATATATTTAAAGGGTATTTAACTTCTTACGGTACAGCTCTACTTTTTAGAATATTCTGAAAAAGATGATTTCTCCAACTATGTTCTAAATCTGTGTAAGCTTTCAGTCATGAGTGATTTTAACCAAGATATATTGTAATGCCAACCTAAATATCAGCTCTCACTTAAATTTGCCAATATATACACACTATGAATTTAATTATCTGAATATAATGAATTCATATTCAGCTTTGTTTATACATAAAACAAATATAATTGTAAATCTTCATTTATCAATTTCATCGGTGTTATAGCATAACTACATAATGCCAGGACAATAGACAACTTTACTGAGCTCTGGGGCCAGTACTGTGGAGTTTCTACTTCAAGTTTTTTTCTCTTCCCTGTCTCTTCTCTTTTAAACCATTCCATTCTTTTTGTTAGCTTATTGGGATGCTATCTGCTGATTTCTGAGAAATTCTTCTGTATGCTTTTGTGTCCTTTGAGTGAAATCCTAGGTTTGTTGAAGATTTTGGATGCTGACTACAGCAGATCCGATTTTACCCATTTTTTTTTACAGTCTTCTCTGTCCAGTGAGGCAAAGGATTCTACATTTCTGACTGCCTGTTCCCTATCTGAATATTCTGAAATATTCTTAGAATAAATCTAACAATTTAATTTGATCCTTATTTCTTGCATGATCTGTGATTCCTCAACTAATATTTTTCTCTCCCTGTTGTCTGACCAACTTTTCCCCCTTAGAAAAAAAGTCATACCTCTGCTTCACTTACTTCATGCATCATTTTAGTTGCTCTTAAAGCTGTCTAGCTTTAAGATTTTCACTTCTAGTGCATTCCCTGATAACATGCTCTCTATTTCCTCTACAAAATCTGCCTCATAGGAAAATTATATAGCTCGTTTGATAAGCCAACACCCAGTACAATGTTATTTGTATCTAGGATATTTAAATGCTGTCTGTGTTAGGTTTTGTGCCTGCTGTCCATTATCAGTGGCAGCACTTCCCTGCTTTCTTTTGTGGCTCTTCCTCATTGTCTCTCACCACTTTCTGGCTGCATCACAGGCTTCCATTTTCTGTCTCTCTTCATATCAAATTTTTCACTTTTCACGCCCTTTCCGTTCCTAATAATTTTCTTTGTATTTGTTGTTGTTTTTTGGTAAGATCTGCACACCTCAGTTACTTGAAGCACAGGCTACTTCAGATGCCAGACATTTAAAAAGCAAAAATATTATATGTTTTTAAAATATATTGCCCCCTTTGTATGTTAAATGACAGTTTGAATTACTAGGAAATATCCAGTTCTAATGTTTCACTCCAATAAATCTTCTCTCTATATGTTCTGAAAAATATCTGAATTGGCAAATTTTCATTGTACAGATTTCTGTACCTCAGACTAAAGCAGGAAAAATAAAATACTAAACTTTTACTTTTAACCATATCACCAATTGCGTCTCAGACTTCCTTTTGGAGCCCAGCTGCAGACTGCCAGCTGCCAGCTGTTTCGCATCTATCAGGCTTCCACAGCCTGAGAACAGGCTTTATGTTTCCATCCTTTCAGCCAGGAGGCACTTTTTTTTTGGTATATGTATAATCTGGCAAATATCACAAAAGAAAAACACAGGTAGAAGAGTGGAGGTCAGCCAGGGAAAACAAAAAAACCACCGTAGGTGTTTATGTTTACCCTCTGCATGGTGATTGAGGCTGCCATTCACCCTACATTTAATGCATTTACTTCCACAAGGTTCACTGTCTCCACTGACACATCCTATTGTTTCCTGACATTGTTTGTGAACTCTGCTGAGAAAGGACTAACATCCAAAAGCTGGTTTTGTAAATCTAACAGTATTAAACAGAAAAAAATTATTGGACAACTGTTTTCAAGACACTTCATACTGCAAGAGATTCATCTTTCTTGGAATTTGACAGACAGAGAGGCTGAGAATGATGCCAAGCCTCACCTCACAGAATAGAGATCTTCCACATCAATTAAGGACTCATGTGAAAGGGTGAAAAGGATCTCTGCTCCTTCTCCAGTACCAGAAAAGTGATCCAATAGATTAAGATGCAAATGAGGTCCAAATGGGGGCATTTGGATTT
>JANHGN010014021.1:0-11330 GCA_024605025.1 Megaceryle maxima
ATAGAGGGTCACACAGAGTATCACAACTTCTCTGACAGGAGGTGAGATAAACAAGAAATGTCATTAGTTAAGATGTTGAAGGTGACTATGAGACACTTTATTTCAGGTGTATGTACTTTAACCACTGTAGGTTCTGGTAAACCTCTTTAGCTATATCTAGATTGATAGTCTATCTGCATGCAAAGCTATGGTCCATTTAGATTGGGGATTCGGCTGGCATACACTGAAGATCTCTGCCCACATAAAGGCTCAAGTTTTCTCTTCTTCTTCCACTGGGGATGGAAGTGAGCTGTCACATGCTCACATAAATATGTGGCTGGGGTCTCATATGCAGAAGCCTAGTTCCTCAGGCTTAGATGTTTCCTTTGTGTCTTCATTCCTTACCTGTCAGATGGTGATTATAGTATTTTCCTACCTTACATGAGAGTTTTGTTAATTAATTATCAGGCACATTTTGCCATTGTATGGCAGAGGGTGGAATATTTGATTGTTCTAATTGCAGGCTCCTCATAATGTTATATAAATTGTTTTTCCTTGAACAGATGGGGTGGAAATTTTAGGCATTTCCTATGGTTTGTTAGGCCTGCTTACTACCCTCCTTGTCTTACATCCCATAGAAATTCATTGCTCCCATTACGTTCTTCATTCCTCCTCCTTATTTTGTAGGGGAACATAGAACATATTAGACAACAAAGTCAGCAACTGTACTATTGTTAGTAAACTAAATACAAGCACTTCTGTATACTAGAAATGTGATAGCAACAGTACAAAAGAAGCCTGTAGGTTGTTTTCTTCCTCATGTATTGATTTTGAGCAATCAGAACTAACATCTGAAACAAAGAAGTCTATAAAATTAGTGGTCTGTTCACAGAAGAATCATCATGATAGAATCATAGAATGGTTTGGGTTGTAAGGAACTATTAATGGTCATCTAGTCCAACCCGCCTGCAGTAAGCAGGGACATCTTTAACTAGATCAGGCTGCTCGAAGCCCTGTCCACCCTGACCTTGTTTCCAGGGATGAGGCATGTAATACCTCTCTGGACAACTTATTCCAGTATTTCACCACCCTCATTGTAAAAAGTTTCTTCCTTATATCTAGTCTAAATCTACCCTCTTTTAGTTTAAAACCATTGTCCCTTTGTCCTGTCACAACAGGCCCTGCTAAAAAGACTGTCCCCATTTTTACTATAGGACACCTTTAAGTACTGGAAGACTGCAATAATGTCTCCCCGGAGCCCCTGAACAACCCCAAATCTCTCAGCCTTTCTTCACAGGAGGGGCGTTCCAGACCTCTGATCACTTTTGTGGCCCTCCTCTGGACCAGTTCCAGCACATCCATGTTTTCCCTGTGCTAACTGACTAACAGAGGAACTAAAAGAAACAAGGGCAAAATGTGATACTTTTCCATGATTAATAGTTTCATCAGTTCTAATTACATTACAGCATACGAAACATATAGCAGTGGATCTTGCTTAAACCAATAATTTGCTTTAATTTCATTATTATTAATTTCATTCAAGTTGACTGATATGTGTGCGGAACAGCTTGGCAAGATTCAGTCATTTGTAACTGTTCTATCTCTTTGTGGTACAGTATAATCAACCATGCACAAGGTTATAGAATAAAATATAGTCAACATCTGTCTAGTGCATGCTAGGTAACCTTTATACTATGAACTAGATTTTTATGTCAGTTGGTCTTTTGCATGTAATTCTACTTTTTAAATAACTTCCCTTTGCCAGCTGAATGTCAGCAAAAATATTCTATTGAACAATGGTTGCTAGCACCAGGATACAGTGAATGGGATTGCATTATCATGTTTTACCTTCAGATGCCTACACTGGATGATTGAGAAAGGGTTGTTATTTTAACTAGTTTATCTGGTTGGTTGCCTTTAAATAAGATGCCTGCTTCATATTTCAAATAGCAATTGTAAAAGCTATTTCTTTTTTTTACTTTTACCTGCACTGGAAATATCAGGAATGAGGAAGGGAAAATGTAAATATTACAAAACAGCCTTTTGGTATCCTATCAACCTGAAGACTGGAGGCTGCTGAGTGAAAAATAGCTTTTTTTTTTTTTTTTTTTTTAGTTGCTGTTTCTAGTATTAGCCTGCCCATCCACTGGAGTCCTTTGCTAAATATCAGTTTATCCACATGTCAGAACAGAGGCTTCTGACAGCATTTGGGTTTGAGGAGCTGGTTGCTTACTGGAAATGTTTCAGAACTTTTAATAGCCTAATGATGAATACCAAAGGACTTGTGTAATAACTTTGCTTGTAAGATGACACTGTAGCTTCTTTTTTTAGTGATACTTAATGTCTTTTTGTATCTCTCTTCCTTCAAGACTGCTTTTTCTAATCTTCCCATGTTACTCTCTTCTCCACTTCCTCTACAATAACATTTGCCTTATCTCCCTTCAATTTACCAACTGTAATTCTGTAATAAATTCCTTTTTTCTTTTTGGCAATGTTTGTTTTGGTTTTGCTTTACAGTTTTTTGTTTGCTTGCTTGTTTTTGTTTTGGTTTAGTTTGGTTTCGGTTTGTTTGGTTTTGGTTGTTTTTTTCTCTTTTTATTTCTTTTTCCCTTGAACATTCTTCTTCACCTGACTTCAGTTCAGGCCTTTCATTTTAAAACTTTTTTTTTTTCATTATTTTTCTCTTTCATACTCACCTTCCTATTCTTCTGATCTTTTTCTTCTCTGAAGTGAAGGAGGAATTCTTCATGTTTTTTCTTGTCAGCCTGAGGTGAGGAAGGGACAGAAGCAGGTTCAGCCAGTTTGTCAAGCCAGGAAAACTGAAGCAGAGGGATGCATTTCATTTGCTCTCCCCTGTACTTGCATTAGAAGTGAAATTCATTGCTGAAGGGGTGGTATGAGCATCTGGAAAAGTGGAAGAAGTACAATACATGGAAGATTTCTCCATATCTGGGTGAGGAAGCACAGCTGCTTGGACACCATGACTGAGCAAATTTGCATGCCATGTTATCTGTCTCCATGCATGTCTCTGATCAGATGGAGGATTGACAGAACACTTCTCTGCTCTGCATAGCATTTCCCAATGTGGGGGGGGGAGGGGTGGTGGAAGAAAGTGTTGTAAACCAGATTGTTATAACAAGCAGATTGTACTGCCTAGAGCAGTGTAGGTGACTGAATGTTTTATTTTCATAGTGGTTTTCTAGGGGAATTTCCCAAAGTAGTGCTTTTAGAGATAGTAACATATAAACAGTAGAGACCAAGTTAAGGATGCAAGGCTGTGGTACTGTTGGAAAAATACTGCTGTGGCCAAGACACTGGACAACTAAGCAAGCGACTGAATTAAAGTTACACGAAACTGATATGCATTTATGGTCTACAAACACATGCTTAGTTTTTTCCTACTTAAAATATTTTCTTTCAGTTGTGTGAGAGCACCTATGAACAGAAAGCTAAAATTATACATTATTATTAGCCTGTCTGGGGCTTTATTTCCTGAAAGGTAAAATGATATACTGTTGTCTCTTGAACACAAATTTAACCGTATTCTACAGACTTGAACGGGTAATATACAGCCTACATATACGATCTTGGATCCCTGCAGGCTGTTACTAAACAGCCCTAGATGTAGATATATTGTAAAATCCAGAAAAATAAATACTAGGGTTTTATTAAGACTGATAAAATAATGGAGTAATAGAGGAATGCTTTTCTCTGGAAAAGGAAGAGAAGACAGCCATGAGAAAGTTGCTGTGTGACCTGCTCTAGGTGATCCTGCTCTGTCAGGGAGATTGGACTAGATGATTTTTTGAGGTCCCTTCCAATTCCTAAGATTCTGTGCTTCTGTGATTCTCTGAGGACTATGGTTGACTGGAGTACAGGGAAGCAAGAAAATAGTTAGTGAAATACTAAGTGAAGTATTATCATAAACTCTTCCTTCCCTTACTAGATGTTCACTCCAGTATGTTAGGGAACCTTATTTCCCCAGAATTCCCCCAACTTCCAGCATTCACCATTTGCACCCCCACTGTGCTCAATACTCCCCAAGCCATGTTCTAGAAAGGGAACATAAGTTCTTCTATGAAAGATCCCTACTTTCCATCCACAGAGCCTCCAACTGATCTCTTCCACAAAGTCAGGGTCATTTTGGTATCTTATCAACACAGAAGACTAGGCAATGGCCTACCTGACAGTGGTTAACTAATGGCATTTACAGATAAATATCAAGGCTGAGAGCAGCTGAAAGTAGAGGTGAGATGAGAGGATTTACTCTAGCAGCAACTGGTAGCATCTCCAGCTGGGCAAGGGCAGACTCTTTCAGTAGGCAACATCTAGACATGAGCTGCCCTAGGCAAACACTTTTCACATATTTTAAACCAGTTCTGAAACTGAAGTTCTGGAAAGCATTAGAAACTCTCTATTATGCTTATGTTGATGAGTCAATATAACATTTTGTGACATTCTTATCTAAATTCCTTATCATTCTTAACTTATCTTGGTTGACAAGCATACTTTTCCTGTACCACACTGAATACTATCTGCAGCTACAGAAGTATGACTACAGAATATAACTTGGAAACATAGAAAGAAAATTACATAGATACTTAGAGTGACAAGTGAAAAGTGAACACTACTATAAATAAATCCACATTGATACAGGTTTCATTTTAATTAGTTAAAATTTATTCCATTTGTTACAACCCAGCAGCATTTGTTGTATCTTACACATGGAGCAAAGTAGAAAATTGAAACAAAAAAACATTTTGTGACCTTCTTTAAACTGTGTAATACTAAGTCCCTATTCTGCTTACTCATCTAAGCAAGTGTGGAACTTCAGACATCATGAGTCATCCCATCCACCCCCCCACACTTTCTAGAGGTTATTCATGTGCATGAGCTTTGTCACATGCAGCCAGCTTCTTAGATTTTGTGGTGGGACACAGAATGAAAAAGATCAGTATTACACCAGACCTGAAAATACAGCTATGTAAATATAAATGTACATCATCCTTAATCACTCATCACAGGTTCAGCTGAAAATGTACGTGTTCACCACTGTGTTCTTTACTGCGGTTTCACAGCTATGACAGGAGAGATGAAGATGCCCTTGCCTTTCTTTATTCCCATTGAAAAAGGCATGCTTGTCTGACAAAGATTTTGAATGAAACTAACCATACTTACTGTATTCTTTGTTGGCCCCAGTGCTATTCTGTGCCTTAAACAGATGATAAGCCCATGTACTGAAGCAAGTTGTATTATGACCAAACTAAATAATAATTTCAGTGTAATTTCTGTGGATATTATGATGACATTTAGGTTGGAATTATGTTTCTTTCTTACAGCTGATTTTAACTACCCGTTGCTAAAATGAATGTTTGAACTGAGATGCCTTAGAGGCCCTTGACCAATTTTAAGAGGCTTTTTTTATGGATATATAAAGTTTGATTTGTGCTACCCTTGTGCTACTCCTGTGTCATTTTTTCAGATCCTGCTGCTGAGCATGGGAGTTCAAACCTTTCCAGTCAAAAGAAAGATTTTTCCTTGACTTGGGACAGTCATTTTTTTCCCCTCTATTTTATTACTGGATAGTTTTAGAGTTTTTCAGCCTGAAGTTGACACCTAGCATGGATAAAGTTTGCTTTAGTTTCAAGCAGGCTAAATAACAATAATGGGGATTCACAGCCTGCATTACTGGGAAAGCTATTAGCTCCTGCTTCATTACTCTATAGTATTATCCTTACTGCTTCTCAGTGCTGTAGGTATTTGGATAATGGTTTTATAGGTATGGCACTGCTCTTAACCATTAAAAAAAGAAAAAAAAATGTCCTATCTGTTTCCATAGTGCTGTATTATCTCCATCTAAGTGTTCTATCTGGTGTTCTTTTTCTTTAGACGTTCAGGCTCAATGCATCTACAATAGCAAAATATATTTAGCTAATCATATTAGTGTTTTTTTCACTCAGTATGTGAACCTTATGAAGCTCAAGAAGGCCAAGTGTAAGGTATTGCACATGAGTAGTCCCAAGCACAAATATAGGCTGGATAGAGAATGGTTTGAGGGCAACCCTGAGGAGAAAGACTTGGGGGTGTTGGTTGATGAGAAGATCAACATAACTTAGCAACGTGTGTTTGCAGGCCAGAAAGCCAACCACATTCTAGGCTGTATCAAGAGAAGAGTGACTACTAGGGAGGTAATTCTGTCCCACTTCTCTGCTCTCATGAGACCTCACCTGGAGTACTGTGTTCAGTTCTGTGACCCCCAGAATAAGAAGGACATGGACCTGCTCAAGCAGGTCCAGAGGAGGGCCACATAAATGATCGGAGGGCTGGAACACCTCTCCTTTAAAGACAGGCTAAGATAGTTGGAGCTGCTCATCCTGGAGAAGAGAAGGCTCTAGAGACACCTTATTGTGGTGTTACAGTAACTAAAGGGGGCCTACAAGAAAGCTGGAGAGGGATATTTTGCAAGGGGGTGTACTGACAGGACAAGGGATAATGGGAGAGGGTAGATTCAGATTAGGTATAAAGAGGAAGTTTTACATTGTGTGGGTGGTGAGATAGTGGAACAGGTTGCACAGAGAAATTGTGTATACTCCATCCCTGGAAGTGTTCAAGGCCAGGTTGGATGGCACTCTGAGCAACCTGGTCTAGTAGGTGTGGCAGGGTGGTTGGAACTGGGTGTTCTTTAGGGTCCCTTCCAACCAAAGCATTCTATGATTCTAAGGTTCTATGATTCTGTGAAAGTGTGGACATAACATATTTAGAATGCAAGCACAGTGTGTGACTACTGTTATTGTGTAAAAATTAAGCTGTGTAGAAGTTCATCATTCACTGAGAAAAGCACTTATTTTCCTTTGTGTGTGTGTGTGCGCGTGCAGGATTACAGTGTCCTTGAAGCCCTTTAATTTTTCAGTGTGTACTCCATCACTGTGCTCTAGTTCTTGGCCTGCCCCTGGCTGTATGTGCTTTGCCTGTCAGATCCTTCCTGAGGAGTATCACCACTCAGTCCATGGAGACCTGGCAGCTGGGGAATGGGGACTGAGTGCTTTTGCCAGCTGGCTGATCAGCTGAGGGACAAAGACAATAGGTTATCTATGCTTGCTCTGGTTAGCTCCCAAAACATTCTTGTCCTTCAGACTGGCATGACTCTTGGGTCAGTGCCAATTTTCATCACTGTACTGCTGATCTATGTACATTTTGCTCCTTTTTTCTATACATATTTATAATTTTTCCATAATTCTACTTTTGTTTGTGTTGATTATCTAAAACACATCTTCCTGTTTTCCGCCTTTCTTACATTCTGTTAGCCACAGGCAGTTAAAGTACTACAAATTCAGTCTACCTAAACAGTATTACTTCTTCAACCTCTTTTTATTCTATGGACACCTCATTACCTACGGGTCTCTAAAGTCTCTGAACAGAAAAGAAAATAAAGACCTCAGTTTAGGCAGAAGACTTGGCCATTGAATATCTGTGTTTAATGCTATGTTGTACTCTTCTAAAAGGCAGCTATAGGACTTTTCAAAAAAATACTTCCAAGTTCATTGGTTTTGCTTGTTTGTTTTGCCTTTTTTTTTTTTTTGTTTAAATTCTAAAAGCTCCATAGCTAGTGAGAGGTGAACTAATTAAACAAATTAATGAGCCATACCCATATCAGATCAGGATCTTCAGAAATTTTTTGCAACCTAAATAGCAATCAAGCTGTAAATGTTGTTAATTCCATGAGCAGCAATGAGCAAGTAAAAGAGCATCTGGCTTATTCTCTGCTATCAAGCTATACTAGAGATTATTAATAATTAATATTTACTAGTTTTCAAACTGCTGCCAGAGAGTACATAAAACTGCCACTGGGTTGCACGTTTAGATTTTAGGATTGTTTTTCCAACTGGATAACTTGGAGTACAATCATAATCTTTATCTCACTTTTCATCTCACCACAGTCATATGAGTTATGTAGCAAATCTCTCTACATCCAAATACATAGTTTTATGAGCATGGTCTGTTTATGTCAGAGATAATATTTTCAGGCTTTATACTTTCCATAGTTCAAAATAAATTAATTAATCACAGACATCTTACAGTCCAATAACGATGGTTACCTAGCAGCCTATGAACAAGCTTTGATTTCCTATAGGATTTGTCTTTTCCTGTAGTCATTTGTCTCTATGATTACTAGAGATGACTAATCATTCTTGATTAGGGGACAGTGATTGCCTTCTAGTCTAAGAATCTGGAAGATGGTGTTTTCCTGGGGTCTTTGGATGAAGGAAGAAGCTTTCATCCCACAGTACCTCATGTCAGCATAATTGATTTTCCTAGAGTAGCTTAGAGATGACAGTGAAATTAAAAAATATGGCAAGTATGGTGAATTCCTAAAATTGGACCAATCAATGCTGCAAGGGAATCTGGAAGAAATGGGATATATTCAATTATTGCAAATTTTCAAGAAATTAGAGAAGACAGGAGGACAAAAGAGGGACAAAAAAAGAGAAGATATTTGTGCCTAATTTCAGAACCTTCAATTTCAGAAAGTCATCATATCATGAAAAGAGTCCCAAAAAACCAAATCAGACTAGGCAAAACCACAAAAGGCACACAGACAGTTGTAGCAGGTTCACAATGAAAGTAGGAAGGCAACAAGATTTTTCTGTCACTCAGTGGACTTCATCACAGATTCATTAAAAAAGGTTATCACAAAGTTTGCCTGGCCATGAGTCCTAAGTCATCTCTCATTTTTAGGAAGGCACCATGGTGTAAGACGTCAAACTAACATTCCAGAATCTCAGTTTGTGTTTTACTTCCAGCCACTAATAACGTGCTGCATAATGCTCGAAAAGTCATTCAGTCTTCAAGGTTCCCATCTACAAAATACAATTATATTAACTTCAGAAAACTTGAAATGAAAACCTACAAATTAAAAATACTTTTGTAACTATTAGTTTGATGCATGGCTGATGACCTAGAGTCCTTTGATTCATATTTAATTTTGATAAAATACAAGAAAAACTTTGTAGCATGAAATGAAGTATTTCTACTGATTTTCTATCAGCACCTTTCTTCAATTCCTCTTTTTATTCTTTTCTCCTTATAAGATATTCTGCTAAAGAAATTTAACTCCTCTAAATAACTTTTAAAGATATTCTGTTAAGTTTACAAATCAGGCACTATTAGTTAGTCTGTCATTAAATTTATAGGTCAAAAAGTTCCTCACTACTTCAGAAATGCTGCTGTCTGAAGTTTGTTCGCTTTTTTTGTTTAATCTAATCCTCTAACTGCTGGCATCAATATCAACAACTTTAAGTGTCTAACCACTTTTGTCATAGAGATAGTTCTTAAATTTTCCTGGGGTGCATAGATTGTGGCCAGGAGGTCGAGGGAAGTTCTCCAACCCCTCTACTCTATACAAGTGAGACCAATCTGGAGTATTGTGTTCAGTTGTGGTCTCCCCAATTCAAGAGAGACAGGGAAATACTAAAGATTGTCCAATGGAGACCTATGAAGCTGATTAAGGGACTGAAACATCTCTTTTATGAGGAAAGGCTGAGAGCCATGAGACTGTTTGGAAAAGAGAATACCGAGAGGGGATCTTATTAGTGTTTACACATACTGGAAAGGTGGGTGTCAAGTAGAAGGGGCCACTCTCTTTTCAGCTGTGCCTTGTGATAGGACAAGAGGTAATGGTAGCAAGGTAGAACACAGGAAGTTCCATGTCAACATGAGGAAAAACTTCTTCACTGTGAGAGTGACAGAGCACTGGAACAGGCTGCCCAGAGACGTTGTGGAGTCTCCTTCTCTAGAGACTTTCAAAACTCTCCTGGATCTGTTCCTGTGTGGCCTGCCCTAGGGGTTCCTGTGCTGGCAGGGGAGTTGGACTCAATGATCTCCAGAGGTCCCTTCCAACCCCTACCATTCTGTGATTCTATGGTAAATCTGGTCTCAAACATCCACACAGTAAATTCAGAGGGATAAAGTATTGCAGACCACAAAGTGCAAACCCATTCCTTTCCATGCTGTTGCATCTCTGTGTCTGTGATTTGTCTCTGTGATGAACATACTAAGTTCTTCACATATAGCTTCCAGACGATGGACTTTTTCTTCACAACAATCTAGTGGGTTGTAGAGCTCAGCTATCAGCTGAGCTACTTTGCTGTTTCTTACTGTGAAAGATGCAAAACATCAGAAGAGTCCAGTTCTTAGCAGAAGGAAACTCAAAGAACAGGGAGAGTTGCAAACTGAGTATATAGAAGTTCCTTTTAGAACTGAAGGTGTTTATTTTAAATGTCCCAAAACTACAGTCAATATTACTTCCTTATGAGGGACCTAGCGAACCCTTACTTTCTTACATGTTCTTGAATGCTTGCAGCATATCAGAGAGCTTTTCTTCCAAAATTGTTTCTCAGATGTTTCTCATTTATAAACAGTCTTTTCAAATAGCAGCTTGTCACATGACATGTCATAGATACCAACCAAAGGGTTTTTCTTTTTTCTTTTTCTCCTAAACGAGAACAGCCTCTTATAAACTACTTCAAAGAAGTCTTCTCAAGTCCTTTTTTTTTTTTTTTCAGTTGACCTACTATTCTGCTTCTTCCCTCCAGAAAATTAAGAGTTTGGCCTAATAGCAATTTTGATTTTTGAAAATAATAATGTATTTCAAGACTCCTGACTTTAGTTTCAATGAGTCCTTATATCTCTCAACTACAGTGAAGATCTATTTATAAAGGGGTGAAGACTGAAGCAAATGTAGTAGTTTTTGAAAACTACAAAGCTAATGAAATAACACTCAAGACAGTACTTGGTATATAGAATCATAGAATGTTCTAGGTTGGAAGGGACCTCTAGATGTCATTTGGTCCAACCTCCCTACACTAGTAAGGAGATCTCTACCTCAGGCAGGTTGCTCAGAGCTCCATCAAGCCTGACCTGGAATGACTTCAGGGATGGGGCCTCCACCACCTCTCTGGGCAACCCATTCCAGTGGTCTATCACCCTCATATTAAAGAACTTTTTTCTAATATCCAGTCTAAATTTATCCTTTCCCAATTTAAAGCCATTGCTCCTTGTCCTATCATTACAAACCCTTTTGAATAGACCTTCTGCCTTCATGTAGGCCCCTTCAGGTACTGGAAGGTCACTATAAGGTCCCCCTGGAACCTTCTTTTCTCCAGGCTGAACAGCCCCAAGTCCCTCAGCCTGTCTTCATGAGAGATGCTCCATTTCCCTGATCATTTTGGTGACTCTCCTCTGGACATGCTCCCATATGTCTACATCCTTCTTGTGCTGGGGGCTCCAGAACTGGATGCAGTAGTCCAGGTGAGGTCTCACCAGGGCAGAGTAGAGAGGAAGAATCACCTCTC
>JANHGN010014021.1:20850-84722 GCA_024605025.1 Megaceryle maxima
CACAGTCACCTTTGTAAGTCTATCATTAGCAAGTACAATGGTAATATTTTGTTTTCTTTATTCTGAACTAATTTTTTAATTATTTAATCTAAATCATATCAATATTTTGAAAATTCATTTTTAGACTAAAAAAAAGAATGTAAAATGTATTTCTGTACTCATTATGCAGTCTGTAGACAGGCCATATAATATATGCCTCACTATCTCACCATCAGAATCACGTAGCAATTTGGAAATACACCAAAGAGTAGTTGAGGTTTCCAGCAGTTCTTAGCTAATCTCTAAAAGCAGTAAGATCATTCATCACTTTTGTAATAGCTTCATGTTCAGTCTAGACTGGCCATTTATCTTGTTCTTAACAGGTGTTTTAGTTAATACACTGTCAATAGTGTTATTATAAATCCCCATTCACAAGTATTTACACAAAGATCATAAGCATCTTACAATTCTATGTCTCATATGCTGTTATCAGAATTTTGCCTTCTGTTAACTCCATACAACCTCCCTCATCTCAGAACTAGCAGGGCAATAATGTATGTAATATGTATAGAAAAAATACTGTATATTACCTGGCTGATGTAAAACAGTGCACTGCTGCTGCAAATGGTGCAGAGAGACATCAGATGCCTCCTATTACCATGCAGAAAATGTGGAGAATGGAAATCAGAGCAAAGAGGGAAGATACAGGTCTAGCTATGAGGTATTGCCTGAAGAGGATAAAGTAAAAACAAAGCATTCAAATTACATCTTCTATCAGGCATAGATGGATGCACATTAATAGCTAAAACATGCTAAAATGAAACACTCCCGTAGTTTCTTTATGGAAAGCGATGATAGCTCCTCAGTATGGAGGCATAGTCTATGTGAACAATTTTAATTGCTCTGAAAATTCATTTTCCTCAAATTAATCAAGATACATAGTCCTGAGCAGCTCTACACAGAGATACTTCCTTATGCACGTTCAGATTTTGGATAAACATATGAACTTTTACAATTAAAGATTGTAATGGAGCAGTCTACTTGGCCTGGACATATTGAACATTTTCTGCCTTTCTTATCCTTTCATTTAATTTTTTAAGTTATGATGTGTGCTATGATGTAATAAAGTGGTGAAGTATCACCATGGTATTGCCAAGTGTTATTTCACAGACTGTTCTTAAGCTTCCCTTGAATATGTTCTTTCAGCACTCAAGGTTACAAAATCATAAAACCAAGAAGACTGGTTTTCTCTTTGTGTATGTTTTAATTACAGACTTTTATCCAATCTTCACCAAAACCAAACCATAATTAAACCATAAATAAAGGCATGCTAAGCTCACATTTAATTTTATGCCATCAGTCACTTGTCTGACCCTGACAGAATTCCTCCAATAATCTTCTAAATCTACACCACTTTAGCATTTGGAATATTTTGAGTACTGGGAAAAAAAGCAGTGTAAAATTCCTAGAAAATTATGCCTTTCTTTTAGCTGTAATTCCTCATGCAGCTGTTGAAATGTCCATTGTGTTCTGACAAAACGTGACTGCCAATGCAATGATCTAGCTGGGCTAGTTTTACCAGCAACCTTTTTCACTGTGCTTAGCAGCAGAGAGCTCAAACCTCAAGGCTCAGTTCAGAATGCTGAATTAAATATTTATTTAATAATCACTGAATATTCAGAATATTGTTGGCTACTAATAACATTCACCTGCAAGAAGCATTGTTCTTAGAGCAATCTTAAATAGCATATGCTGAAATTCAACTCTTATTTATTATTGGTCAGTCTATGTGTGATATTTAGCTAGATAGCACCAACTTCCTCCATGCCTTACCACAACTAAGAAGTGACTGAATGGTAGAGCTTTTAATGAAATATTTAATCAAGAGGAAAATATATTGCTTTGTCAGATCCAGGTCTCTCCTTCTTTCATTAATTCTGTGTTCTGTCTCCTAGGTGTAGAAGACAAACATTTAACAAATGGTAGGGTGGTGTGAGGTGAACGGGCATGACCCCCTGGCCACTGGCCAAGCTGCTGGCAATACGGAGCTGTTGCATGTTCTGGCCAAAATGTGATTTTGACTAGTTACCAGGACAGTTGCACTTGCTATTTAGATTCTTGTTTACCAAGGGAAGTACCATCTGTTCCTTCAGACAGTATCACTTTGCCAGAAATTTATGGTGTTTATTCCCTTTTTAGGAAAACAGGATTTTTCAGAGGTGTCATAATAAAACAGCACTAGAAAGTGTGTAGTGGTAAAAGCAACAGTTGAATTCAGAACAAACTTAGAAAACAAATATTAATTAATAAATAAACTCAGAGCAAGTTTTCAGAATTATTAAAACCTAATAGCTGAAAAATAGGCTTACCTGTGTTTGAAGTCTCCCTATTAGCGTGGGAAATAAGGTATTGCAGGGTACCTGGTACCCTAATTCTGGAAAGTGCCTATAAGTCTTCCTGGAAGAGATGCCTCCTGCGCTGTAGCAGTAAGGTAGGAGACATTCTTGGAGCTTGGATTTTTAGAGAGTCTCACTCTGGAAAACTTTCTGTGAACTTCAGACACAAGGGCAAAGCAACAGTTATTCAGGGATTGTGGTCTTGTTTGTAGTCTTCATGGTTCTGCCAGTTTGAATCATTTAATATTATTTGAATATGTTTTTAGACATATATTGAATGTGTTTGTGTTTGTCTGTGTGTTTGTACACAGATATTTTTATCTTACTAGAGACTTAATCCTTTGGCAGTCAACTCTGAAGTGCTTTGGAGTGCACCCAAGATATTACTTTCTGAAATATTTTTGAAGTTCTTTTTTGAACTGTGAAAATACCTTTTTTTTTTTCTTTTCTTCTTTCACCTCAGACTATCTTTTTTTAAAAATAAAAAAGATACTGCCAGCTTTGTCAGCCTTGCATTAGATATCACTGAGCATGCTTTGTGAACAACCCCAGATGAAAAGAGGCCTGGCATTCAACTGCATGCGTACATTGGCATCCTATGGAGAGGACATGCTCAAGGACGACTTGTGGATGACTGGGGTGTCTGTGCATCCCTGTGGCATAATAAAAGACTATCGGCTTAGTAATGTTATGAGACTACAACATCTGATAAATGACTTTTTTATGAAGACTACTGAATGAGGGTGATTCCCTTGTATCTCCCACTGACCCTGTAGAACCAACAAGGATGCACCAACCAAAATTTATTCACACATGAGATTCTGATTTCTATCTTCCACCAACAGAAAGCTCACTTGTTTGTACAGAAATAATGAGTTTCGTATTAATGGAATCCAGAAAAAGGGCCAGGTGCCCTATCTGTAGGATAGAACCTTGTATTCCAGGGAGAATAAAAGAAAGGAAGCATAATCTAAGAAAAAGATACAAGCACACACCCTGTTTCTTCCTGATTACTCCCATCATTGCTCGCTGTTCTCTTCTTTATTACATAAAATGTTGGGGTGTTGTGATTTTTTTTATTATTATAATTTATACATTTTTAAAATTTTTGGTTTGTTTTTCTTTTTTCTTTTTAAGAAAATGGACTAAGATAACCGAATTTTACAATGTTTCATCTTTTTTGTTTTCTCCATATTTTTCTTCAGTGAGATGCTTAGCTATCTTAACAAACTTATAACTTTTATCCCACTTTTGAACCATAAAAATATTTTAATTTTCTTTCTTTTCAGAGTGCAGATGGGTTTTGCTTGCCATGGAGAAGCTTTCTGAATTTTATTTTGGATGTGAGAGGAAAACCCAAGTTTGCAATACCAATTATTTGTCATTTGTAAATCATTCATTAGGGACTATTATATCATATTACATCCATTTGCATTAGATAAGTAGTGCATTCTTACAAATAATGTGAAGTATGAGTTAAAATATTGGAGCCTTTTAGTATATTCATAAATCTGTCTTTTATTTCACACAGAGACACTAGAGACCTGACACCCCCTCTGTGGCTACTTATGTCCACCACCCACAGCAGCTTGTGTTCCCTTCCACAGAAAGTGGCTTGTGAAACAGCAGGGTCCCACTTCACATCCTGATAGTTAAACCAAAGAGGAATGGACATGCCATCATGTGGAACAGAGCTGAATGTGCGTGGCTGCCAGTATATGTAAGGAGCTATGGGAAAGACAGACCTTTCTTAGTCTTTGCTGCATATTTTATATCCCTCCTTTTGTGTCTTGCATATTACGTCTGAGCATGTGATACTATTAAAAGCTACTGGAGAATCCTCTTTGATGAGGATCAATCAATCCTAAATCAATCCTAAACTGATAAAAACTGGCCTTATAATAGGATAAAATATAAAAATAAGCACTGCCAAGCAAAGGAAGCTGCCAGATTTCTTAGATGAACTATAGCATAAGCCAAGAAATGTGATTGCCTCTCATTTGATTAATTGTAGTGGCAACAAAAGCCGAAAATAATACCATTTATATTGTCAAATGATTCCCAGATGAATAACTTTTCTTTCATCTAAATAGCACACAGTCACAATAAATGTCAGGGAATAATGGATGCATCTAGATTTTCAACTAGACAGACTGCTAGACAGTGGTTTAGAACTGCAAGAAACATCCTTCTGAACAGCAGTAAGAACAACAAAGGTGCTGTCCTGTACTTCTGAATTTGTCTGATGGTCTATCCCAACATGTGTCACTGAGGAGTGCTACCCTGGCACTGCCTTAAAGCTTTACAGCATCTCCTGCTGTAAGACACTGCTTGCTGCTGCTTGAAATTTTGTTAAATTGTTTGGGCTGCAATTTTCCAACACTTCAACCAATCTTAAATTTTAAAGGTAAATAAAAGATTTTCTTTTGTCAGTTAAAGTTTTAAAAAAATCCAACAGTGTCTTTAACAAGCACTGAAATTCAGTCAGAATTTACTACAGGGATCAGGCCTGCAAGGTGTCTGCCCAGGGTCTACAAGGTACTGGGCATGAAGACCTAGACCTCTCCTCTGAGCAGGGAGACTGTAGGAAGTCAATGGGGAAGCAGACACATTGACACAGATGTCAGTCACTCCTTCCAGAGTGAGCCAGTGGCCTTGACACATGCTGTAAACTCACTGGCAAAGTGTCCCACCACCCTGTAGCACTGGGCTATTGAGAAGGTGATAACCTCTTACTGCCACTCAATTACTTCAAGGACTATGCAATGACTCAACAAAGCCTGAGCCACGAGCAGCTGCCACAGAGCTGTCACTTCTCTGCTGCTGGGTGCAAACCCCAGGCTGAGTTTCAGTTTGATAAACATGATGAATTCTGCCCACAGGAACAGTATTAACATGCACTATCTGCAAACTTAAACTCTTAAAAAGCATAACCTTGTTTTGTTCCCTTTGCATAGACATGTGAAGACAGCTTTTAAAGATGGGAACAAACACCATTTTCCCATGGGCTGCTTTTGTATTCAATAACAGGATGAACTTGTTTTAGAGATGAATCAGATTCATGTGGTAAATGAAAATCATATAGTAAATGAAAAGAGGGATTGAGGGAAGGCAGAAGACTGTCTTCTATCAACTTAGAATATTAGGCTTTATTTCCAGCTTGGGGGAGCTGTATGTGAAATAATGAAGCTGTGATTTTATACATGACTTCTATATAATATAATGTTATGTAAATTGAAGTAGCTTTGCGAAACTGAGGACCCACAGTTAGTGGTTTGACCCGTCTCTCTGTCTCAGCTTTATATACAGCTTTGTGGGACTAATAGTGGCCTCATGTCTCATAGGAGAGTTATATGATGAAAAGATTAATTTGAACGATGCTTAGTAAAGAAAGATTGCTTAATTTCTTATCAGTGAAGAATATAATATTGAGAAGCTACTCACTATCTTAGCACAGTCCATCCTCTGCAATGAAAGCAAAGGAGAGCTCCTGTGAAAGGCAGAAGGTTATGTGGTGACATAATTAAAAGCTTTGTCCCAAGGAATGTCTAATAAGAAATCAGAACTACAGATTAGTATGCAGTCATAGTTTGGTCATGTCCTGCTTCACAGTTTGGGGCTAGATGGCACCAAGTGACATTAGTGTAGATTTCAGTGTTTAAGATGAGCATCAATATATAATCATAGTCAAAAAAGAGAAGAATCACTTATCTTTCTGCTCAGTGTCACAACTCTCTACGCATGCTGCAGGGTCCTTCTCTTTGAGCAATAATTTGAAACATGACTTCTGAAAGGCACCTAAATCTATCAGAACTTATATAAACAACCCAAATTTTCAACATATGCTTAATATCTGTAGCTGCCATTAACTTCAGGAGAAGATGAGAACTGAAACAGGCTTTCTTTTTTTTTTTTTTCTTTTTTTTTTTTTCTTTCTTTCTTTATGGCAAAATAAGAATTTAGTGCTTATATTTAGGAAAATATTTGCAAATGTTGGTGTTAGTATATGATGTGTCAGCCTCCTCACCTGCCAAATGAGGAGGACAGTGCTACCTCCCACACAAACATACTACATTACAAACAGACTGAATCCACAACTATTTTATGCTCTGTAAAGCTCTAGGAGTGCTTATAGACTTCCAGAAGCCAGCCTTTGAAGAATACAAGTGTCTTGAACCAGGATGAATAATGACATAAATCTCAGAGGCAGAAAGGACTTGGGATAAAGCTGTTTAAGTGTGAATACAGTATTCTGTAAGATGGTATGTCATCAGTTTTAAAAATCTTGGAGGTACTTATGAGAGGGAATGCAGATATTCATGAGGCTTAAACCTCTCTTGAGTAACTTCAGCATTACAGAAGGCACAAGAAGGTAAGTTTACTCCCTCTTATATTTTCCAATAAAAGTGCTGCTTACTGACAACTAAAAGGTGGACTCATGCCACTTGGCTATAGACTGGTAGCTACTTTTCCTGGCTACCTTGAGGTGATTGTCAACAATGAGGACTGAACCACACAATCATTAGTTACTGGATATAAAGCAGTAGCCTTAATGTAGCCAGTAATATCAGACTTTCTGTCTAAGGACAAAATCTTTTCCCTACAAGAAATCAACTTTACACTATTTCTTTCTTTAGGACAAATATGTTTCCGTCTTTTGTTGACAAACACTGAGCAACATATTTCTAGCAAAAGGTGTAGTAGAAAGTCTAACTGCTTTATGGGTTTATGCAGGGCTTTCCTCTCAAAATAAAGGAAATAGATTAAACCCAAACTTCTGTTATAACTATTATTCTTTGTTTGAATCTGTTTAAAAGCATATTAGCCACTGATGACAGTTATGAGTTGCCCATAAGAGAGACACGTTTTGGAAAAGTTAGTAAAACTGGCCTGACTGGATAATTAGTGTCAGGCATTAGCTCACTACATCACGTGTTCACAACCTTACTCCTGAAACACAAGAAGACTGCATACTGCATCATTTACTATAGGTGCTTTCATAGAGAAAGAAACATTAAAGGCCTTAGGAAAAATGCTCGTAATTGGAGAAACCTCTCCTTTTTCTTCTTTAGGTCAAGCAGTACATAAAATTTGCCCAATAACTGATGTGAGAGGTGTGATTCAATTTCTATATACCCGATAGTTTGCAGGAGGTTTATTTTTAGCAATATGGTAAACTAAATAATAAAATTAATACTTCAGTATTTGAGTGGATCTTTCCTGGTAGGGAGAGACACAAACTTCCTCTGAAGTATTTTGCAAAAATAGCAATACTTTCAAGTCTGGGTTAAAGAAGAAAAATACTTTTTGCTACTAAATCCTATAACTTCTATATTAGAAGCTGGACCTTGATTCCTCTGTCCTCCTCAATTCACATTAATCACCCCAGTGAAATATGGGGGCTTGAGCACCACTTAAAAATTTTAAAAAGACTTATGATCTCCTCAAGAGAGCAGAAGATGGAAAAATCCTTGTCATAGGATTGGCACACTAGGAGGCTTCTCATTTCTTGATGCCCTGCTAAGCTTAGCTTTGGCTGGACTGAGCTTAAAACATTAGAAGAATCTTGAAATAACTTTCAATACCTCAGGTATTAAGTTTGGAAGCTGATATATGTTTTTAAAGAATTGTCTCTTGCTGAGAGTTGTACTTGTTGCCTGATGAAACTTTTGCTCTTCTGTGATGTGCTTCTGTTGTCTTTTACAATGTAATTCTCCATGGCAGTGGGTAAAAACTCAAAAAAAAAAAAAAAAAAATCTCAGCTGACAGGGATGTCTGAGTTTGGACCATCAGGGACAAGACATAAAGGTCTAAGGACAGACTGAACTTCTTTTTCCATCCAGCCCAGTCAGATCTCTGGATTTTCATGATTTAGCCAGGATTTCTTAGATGTCAGAATAAAACAACCCAAAGGAGACATTCACGCATACCCTCTCCCTTTGTTTCTACAACTGTGTGCTGTATGTACAATACCCACACTGCTGGGTATTGGCACCGTTGCTCTCCCTTCCCAACGTAGACAGTGACAGCAGACCACCTGCTAGCTCCTGTGCCCTAAGGGGCAAGCACCAGTTGGATTTTAGTTTGCATTTTGCTTAAAGGCCAGAAGAAAATGACCCCTGGAGCAAGCAGACAAGATAACCAGAGTTCCACAACCCCCTACAGGTATCTTCTGTGTGGGGAAATGAGAGAAATCATTGGGAAGAGCCAAGCCTGGAGCTTAGAAGGGTCCAGTGGCAAATAAAGGTGGAGGACGAGTCTGCTGCAGACTATTCCAGACACAGACATCCCTATCTGAGTCTCTCGGAGAACAATAGCAAGGAGGAATGGCCTTTTCTTGCCTTTTTCAAAGCTTTGTCCCAAACTGGTCCCACATGCATCCTGGTTCCATTGATGAATAGCAGCTATGAAATTACTTGTGGTCTTGAAGGCCCTGAGAGGGCTCCGTCCACCCTGTCTGACATCCCTGAGCTGTGTGCCAGTGCAGTGCCAGGCCTTGTCTCCTGTGCACATGGGGGTTCTCTCTTGAGGGACATGCTTGGCTTCTGTAAAACAGCACTCCCAGAGCTACCTGTCTTTAGCACTGAGAAGCCTTTGCAGAGGGAAGTGTCTGTCTCTACCATTTCTTCAGTCAGGCTTGCTTCTTTGTGTCACAGGTGAAAAGTTGTGACAGGAAGATAAGGCACATAGGTAAGGGAAAACCCTATCAACCGAGCTAGGGAATTGAGGTCAAAAGGTAAATATTGCTTGCTGTGGTGTTTTCTGCCAGCTGCACGTTCATGCTGCTATGAGCAGAGGTGTTGAGGCTCCAGCAGCCAGCAGAGCTCAGAAGCTCTAAATGCAGAAGGAAAACACAACACCAATGTCTCAAAACAGTGTGGTCTGAAAGAATTCTCATTTACTCCCTGGGTCCTGATCTTGCTCTGGCAGTGCCCAGTCTGTCATTGACATGGTGTGCCTCACACTGAAGGTGATGACATATGTCTTGCTAAAAAATCAATAAGAAGAAAAAAGCTTTGAATATTTTTTAAGTTGTAGTGACAAGAACTGGGGAAAGGTCTGTGTACAGTAGCCATTGAAAATAATGATACCTATCTCAAAAAAAACCTCCTCAGCAATAAGAAGGAAAGTTCTCTGAGTGTTTTGCAAATGGTGGCTTTGCAACTGACAACAGAGCATTACGCTGGAGCTGGGACTCAAAGCCTGGATATTGCTGGGAAAATTAGTTCTCTTTAGACCTGCTGACATTTCTGTCCTCCTGGGGGTTAACTGTGCTGTAGATTGTGGCCTTATCTGATTATTTATATGGCTGCAGCACTTGATCTAGCCCCAGCTGTTTGCCTCCTCTTTGTGTGGTCTTTTTATTCCTCAAGCTTTTACAGACCTTTGAAATCTTCCTTTAACATTAATCATGAGGTACTGGAAACAAGAAGGAAAATGAAGTGTTGAACTAGATACTGCTTTCACAGCTCTGCCATATATGCTGCAGAAAGAGGCTGGAAAATAATAAGCAAGAAAGAACTGTCATTGAGATGGAGCTGGGAAAGGGAATAAATTTATTCCCTTGTCTTTATTCCTGATGTCTTTATGAACCCCTCTCATGTCCCAGACATGAAGCAGAGGGACAGACAGGATGAGTTTTCAAAGGTATCTGAAAGATTTCCATGCCCAGTTTTTACTTGCATTAATTGCATACTGGCACCCAGTTCCCTTATGTAGCTTTGAAATAACCCTGGTAGATGAATGTCTCAAAGTTGGTAAATGAATTAGTAGCTGAACTGGTGACAGAGCCTGTGGCCAGGCTGCAATGCACCAAGCTCATCCACAACAGCGTGACTTCTGCCAGACTGACATGTATGAGCACTGGGTCCATGAGTCTGTGAAAATCCTGCTGCCAGGGACAACAGGAGGGCAAAACTTTCTTATTCTGTGTTTTTTAAACTGAACAATCCAAGTGCAAACAGCAGGATGGCAGGCAGGACATGCAGCATAGCCACCTCTCAAAAAGGGAAATATTACTCAGAAGGAAAATCTGTCAACACTACTGGGGAATTACAGCCTGACAGGCACTTCCACCCTGCAGTTGTGCCAGGACTGGTGCAAAGGCATCACAGCAAATGATAAGAATAATGAACAGCAGCAGCAAAACCAGAGATAAGCCAAAGATCCTCACAACTGCAAAATGGAGCTTGGGATGGGAAATGAAACTTTAGGAAACTAAAAAGTTGATAGCATAGGTACTGGACCAGTTTCTCAAGGAGAAAGACATAATTCAGGACTTAATGCTGATTCATACATATTGAGGATCTCAGCACTTGAAGGCTTCAGTTTCTAAATTAGAACCTACCTGGATCTGTTCCTATGTGGCCTGCCCTAGGTGATCCTGCTCTGGCAGGGGGGTTGGACTCGATGATCTCCAGAGGTCCCTACCAACCTCAACCATTCTATGATTCTATGATGGCACAGACGCACATGAAGATCCTGGCACAGTTAATAATGTTGCTAAATATTTCAGGCATTATTTTAAAGAATAAAAATACCCCAACCCCCAAACAAGTACCTGCCAAATTAAAAAGCGTTGAATTGTTTTGTTTAAGTGTTCAAGCAGCATGTGTTTAACACATCCCAGGAAAACACAGTTATTTCTATCTCCTGCCCGAATAGAAAGACATTTATTTGTCAGTGCATTTTTAAGTCTAAAAGACTAATTTAAAAACTCCTATACTATAAGTCCTGAAAACTCAGCTTCAGCTTCCATGAAGAGCCTCACTCCCAGTAGTGGTGACTTAAGCATTTTGCTTTGATAATATTGCAGTTTGTCTATTTTAGTGTTAACTAACAAGTAGCTAAAGAATGAAGGGCCAACTCTTCAGGTACATCCAAATGCAAAGAACAGGAGTTGAAGGGACTTTGTCAGAAGAAAGGCTCTAGCTGGAGTCTCTGTTGATACACTGCTGGCTCCACAGCACCTTCCTGCCTGTCTTTCTTCTAAGAGAGATAAAAACTCTATTTTGCTCTTTCTCTTTCCCTGTGTCATTAAGGACAGCAAAAAGTGAGCCCTCTGCTGCTTACACCTCCCAGCATGAGCAGCTCAGGGAGCAACAGGTGAGATGTTTCCTTTGAGCTGGTGTGCAGGGGCTGCACACTACAGATATTTGGCAGCATGTGCTGCTGGGCATTCAGGAACGCAATGGTTCATCCCCCCTGGATTTGGGTTCTAGGATTGACAGGTCTGGTTAGCCATACTGAAGGACACTGGTATCTCTTTAGCCTTGATGCAGTCCATTGGAGGGGAGCTGGAGAAACACCTCTTGTTAAGGTATTGATTTCTTCTGAGGCCCTCCATAGCACTGAAATCCCACATGTCTAGGTGGTGCCTGTAAAAAAACATAAGCTCTCAGTGCCTTGCAAAGACCTGTGTAAGGAAAACAGAGTCAGAGGGAGCCACCCAGAGACCCATCTTCCCCAAGCCGACTGGTCACCCAGGCACACCACCTTTCCAGCGAGGAGGTCTCACAGATCCCTCTTCATGATGCCAACTCAGAGAGGTAGGAGTCCCATACACCATACCATAGTGTGGGTTGGGGGATGGATCTCATGCCACCTACTTATTGCATGGTGTGCAATAAATAAGTGGGTGGATTGAATGTCATAGATACACTCCACTCCTAAACTCTTATCTGTCTGCTCTAGTATCTGTGCCAGCTGCTTCTCCACCTACCTAGAGGCTTTTTGGTTATGGAAACCCACAAGTCACAATGATATTTTACTTCTGTAGATATATACTGCTTACGCCCACCTTTGAAACTGAGTAGGTAACAGATACTTGTTGTTGGTACCAAACAGTGACCTGCTTTCTCAGGTGGCTTTCAGTCCTCTTTTGTGTGATTGTCTTAAGAACAGGAAGTTGAATTAGCAAAGGCAAAGAATACTTTGTTTGTTTTTTTCAATTGGATAGGATTTTCCTGGAGCACCGGAAATGGCAACCAGTCATGCCTGCTCTCATCTACCATCTCTGTTTGGGAGCTTGAAGGGTTTGCCAAAATGTGGGCTCAGGTGAAGGTACGGGGCCTGCAGTAGTACCACACACTGCACGACATTCCTTATCTTCCTCTTTGTTAATATCCCTGTTGGAAATCTTAAGCAGATAAAAGTAGGCCTTGAAACTCACTACAGAGACTGCTTCTTCTTCCCATTCATTTACAGACAGGCACTTGCCAAGTGTCTAGTGACCCATTTATTTGGGGAAAAAAACCCACCACAACAATATAATCTGCAAAACCACGCTTTTCCCACTCCCATATAAGAAATATTTTTAATGCACAGATCTAGCATAGAGCAGCTATTAGCAAACTGCTTCTCTGTTCTTCCTGAAGGCTGATGAATAGAACTTCCAGGGCCAAATTTCCCTGAATCACAACATTGTCATAGTTGGAAAAGACCTTTAAGACCACGACATCCAACCATCAACAACAACAAAAAAAAACAACAAAGAAACCCAACAAAACACAACAACAAAAAACAACAAAACCTACAAAAAAACAAACCAAAGAAAAAAACCCCAAACCCAAACCCCTCCACAAAAAAATCTCACCATCACTCTAGAGCATGTCCTGAAGTGCCTCATCATCATGTTTTTGGAATACCTCAAGGGATGGTGACTCCAACACTTCCCTAAGCAGTCCATTCCAACAGCTTTGCTGTTCTGTGGTCCTGTACCAGTCATCCACTTACTCAGCATAAAGCTATTTTAGATTGGCCTTTTTGGCAGTTTGTGGATATGATGATCATTTACTCTTACCCCCAGCATAGCAGAAGCCTAACAATTCTACCCTGTGAATTTTTCACTGGTTTGAAGACTTAAAGAAAATTTGTTTAAATCTCCCAACCATCTGCTGCAGTACTCGTCTTGACAATTCAGATTTGCTTATTTATAATTTAAAGCTTTTATACTTGTTTCTCCCTAGCCTTGGATTCAGTTATGCCTTTTCTTAGGTTAAATTAAGAGAAATGCATCTGAAGGAATATAACTCTGTCCCCTTTCCACCTGTCACATCTGCCCTTGAGGCTGAGGCTAAAAGACTCTAGAAGACTCTACAGCACCAGAGTAGTCTTTTCCTATGTCAGTCTAAAGCATATTAAGAACTGCTCTGGAAATTTAGACTAATAAAGCAGCTTTAACAGCCTGGAGCATCTGGCCTTCTACATATTTTCCTTTAGCACTTCCACCAACTGTTGTTTGTTCATATCTGCTAGAGTCTGTTTATATAGATTTTGCCCAGTTTGCACTTTCTGGTAATATTCATACTGCTGTATGTTTATGTGGAGAAATTAGAAAAAAAACAACCCAACAAAAAACCAAACCAAAAAACAAACCACGAGATGAACTGAAATATTTATGTGGTCTAGAATGACTTAAACAGAAATGATCTTCATCTATGCTGGAAGCTCAAAGCACAGCAATATGAAAACTGAAACTTCATCAAAAAAAAAGTAAGACTTGCTGGGCTTGTCATGCTAGGGAGGCTGTTTGCAAAAGGCATGCATAAAACAATCGGTACTAACCTCCCATGTAAATACTGCAATTTGAAAATTAATTCATTTGGACAGCATATATGTTGCTAGTTAGAGACTGGATAACAATTGTTACAGTATTTCTTATATGATTCTCTGATGTTACTATCATGCTTCTTTCCATGTTCATTGTACAATGTATCCCCAAATGCCACATGTGACTGCTGGGATGTGCAGCGGGCTCAGGATAGGGTGCTATGGGCTGTGCCCCACAAAGCACAATGGGCTGCAAGAAAGGTGCTGGCAGCTATGTTGCACTGGGTGCTCTGGAGGGTCAACTGTAGTAACTACTGTGTTACCAAGGGTATTCTTATAACTCACTCCACTTGATCAGCAGAACCTAAGACATAGATTGCCTGGACTTTAATTCAAAAATAAAAAACAACAACCAACCAACCAACAACAACAACAAAACCACCACCCCAAAACATCTACAAGTGAAGAGACAGAACTTTTTGCACTTACCTCTGAATGTAATGTTACTCTCTGTAGTCCAACAGCGCAGTAGTTGTAGGTAGCTTGACTCCTCCAATATGGGCTCATGGAAGGCCAGATCCAAACCAAGGAGCCACTAGAAACAAACCTATTTGCACGCGTAAAGAGAAAAAGAGCTAGGTTTTTTATGTTTAGTGCCACTTGGGGGTGAAAATTTCAGCAGCACTCCAGGAAAAGCTTTTGTACTCCTATCTTACTGGGCCCTGAGATGAGGTATGCAGCAGTTTAGAAGTCACCAAAAAGCCACAATGTGTATGAGTTGCAGAGGAGTCAACAGTCCCAGTACTTTGCTCTATACAGAGGCAGTAAAGGAAGGAGGCACAAGATGTCTGGGATGGATCAATGCCTACTGCTTATAGCTGTCATGAAAGAGTATTTGAGTTTCCCTGAAGGAAGAAGTTGACATCTCACAGTTAAACACATGGAATACTTCTAGCAAAGGGCTGGTGTTTCCCCCTGGGGAGCAAAATTCCCCGTCACATCCCATTGAATTCTCTTCTAGCACCCCACCATCTGTCTCAGATGACACTGAAAAGCCCTGTAACAATTAATTACTAGACATGGCTATTTTCTACTTAGGAAGCAAAGATTAACAATCTTGTAATTATATTTTTAAATAATAAATAGAAAATATTTATTTTTACAGCATTTTCAAGATCATTTTGACAAAAAGGCAGTTTTCATCAAGCATTTTACAGACCAAAAGAAAGAACTTCTACAGTAAGCTTCATAGCTCATACAACTACATACACAAGGTGAGTTCTTGCTTTTTTAGATATATTTATGTATGTGTATGTTTCCAGTTTTAACAATTACAAACTAAAAGCTAACATACTGAATTTCAAGAAAACTCCTACACGATATAATTACATTGCAATAATAAATCAGTGCTTAATATGCTCAAAACAGACAGGTATAAAAACAATAGTACCTTGCCACATTGTCATTTCCCATCTATATAAGCTTGTCATGTTTCTTTTCCTTCACTATCCCATTCCTTCAAAGACTGGCTTCCTGGTACTATCTCTGTGCTATTGACAGTGGATGTTTTTGGAAATAGCGCAACAACTCTTTACTAAGATTAGAAGAAGATAGAATTAATTTCCAGTGTGGTGATCAGCAAAGAGACTATGGTATTTTTCTCATTGCTTTAATAAGTAATCAACATTAAAAAAAACCCCACAACAATAACAAAAAAAAATCCCCCTAAAAGCACCAAGCAGACAAAAATCAACCAAACGACCCTCACATATATTTAGTTCATTACAGAGACATCAATCTACTGACAAAGACAAAATTATGTCTTTAGGCAAAGTCATTTCATTCTTTCCATCAGTACAATGAGAGCAATTGGCCACTAGTCAAATTGAAAGGAGCAAACATGTGAAAAGACAATGAGGAAAAAAGGCTCTGTCTGGCTTTGAGCACCAGCCAAACTTTCCAATACCAATATTATATTATTAGAGCAGAACAATGAGATTTGGATCTTCAGAGAATAATTGATGACTGGCAGCAAGACTTCTTAAAATTCAAGTGTAAAGAAAAAGAGTAGAAAAGAGTAGAAATATGATGAATTCAGAAAAACTCTGATAGGATATGCACTGGAAGCATGGTTAAAGCCGGATTTTGCAACCATATTAACAGGAAGAGATTCCTTAAAAATATCTTTGGAAATAAGGTGTAGAACTGTGGGACAGATTCTCAGCCTAATTCAAGCAGCATAATAAAACTTCATAGCAGCTAAAATCCTGTTCTGTATATGTCTAATATGCATATTTATAAATAGGGTAATAGTTAATAGTTAAATTAAGTTCAAGCCACAGGAAGTAGACCTGGGCTTTGAGCACACCAACCATTAGGGAGCTTTGGATTAGGCCCATCTCTAGGAAACACATGAATGATAGAGGAGGGAGAATAAATAACATAACTACAGCTGCCTAGAAGTGATCTTTAAGATACAACTTTGTATATTAAATATTAAAGTGAAAGCATATGAAAAGAAGACACAATTAAACACCATAAAGAGACCAAAAGAACTGTTAATAACAGACCCTGGGATTTTATGCACATATTAAGCACTGACGAAATTTCCTGTCTGGACACGATTTTATTTTAAATTATCTGAAGCCACAAAATAGTTTAATTACTTCTTTTCTGTCTCACCTTTATACTGGCATACGCAACATTTCTAAACCTTTTTTCTTCTTTTTTTTTTTTTTTATGTTTTGGTTTTTTTTGTTTGTTTCTTTGTTTTGTTTTGTTAACCACACTGCTGCAAACATGTAAAATAATAAGCTTTCAATGCACTGGTTATTAATACCATATGTCTACTTCATAAAATATATGCAAAATAAAGCACCCAATGATAAGGGTAACTGCCTCAGCTCATATATGAAAACAAAAAAGTGTTAGCACAGCATACAAACCTCCAAAGATCTATTGAATATTTGTAACAATGTGATATAAAACATGATTTAAACATAAAAATAGTCATAGCATATACAACAATCTTCCAGTGGTAGTTATTGGACATTACGCTTCACACATACTGTACACACGCATACAAAACCACAAACGTACACTCACTCTCTTGCTTCAAGATTAACTTTATAACCTCCAGCATGGAATTGCCTTTCTTTCAGAGTAATAGTTGTTGCTTTAAGTATACAGCTATTTTCTGATGTATTTAATTCCAAAGTAACACAAAGGAATGATGTAATCACATGGCAAATATGTTGTAGTATGAAAAGTTAGTCAGTAAATATTGTTCTGCTACAGGAAATGTTATGTAACAGTTTAGCCACATGGTTTGCAATCTTATACAAAAGGGCAGTTTTTCTAAGTCCTTACCACATTACAAGTACTACAGCAAGGGCTTTCTTCAGAAACCTCTTGAGTCTTAATCATATTTCTCACTCTGTTCACAATCAGTGTTAAAGAAAGCCCAGATCCCCCAAAAAGCAGCCTAGTATGAAGAATAAATTCTTCAGACAAAAATCAGTAAGAGCCATGTGCTTTCACATTATCTCAGCTCCTCTCCCCTGAACATTACCCAGTTAAACCACATCCATAATTCAGGAAAAAAATATTTCTGCATATATGTCTCACATACAAGTAGCTTTGTTCCTCCTCACCACACTGCACCTTTCCAGTTCCTAGGTGTGGTGCTTCCATAGCAGACAGACAAGCAGTCATGAGATGTGCTAATGACTTCCCCAGGTCACACTTCCCAGAGTCCTTTTCAAGCATTGCCAAGAGAAGGTGTGATTGTGATTTTTTTTTTTTTTCTCTGTGTGGTTTTTTTTTTTTTTTGCTATAGAAGTTGTCTCTTGGGTTTGTGCTTTGTTATGGTTTCCTGTCATTTTCTCAAAGTATTTTTATTTTTAACAGCTAGAGAATTTTGAGCCCTCAGAATGATTTTTTTTTTCTTTTTCTTTCCTTTTATTTACATAAGTGCAGGATGAAGTTTTTGCCCTGTCATACATGACTCTGTTCTGTCTGCCCCCAGCCCTAGGAGACTTGTCTTCCCAGGACCTCCCAGCAGGAAGCTGCCAAAGTTGTTCTTGTTTGTTTCTTGCAGCATCTACAGGGTGGATGAGCTTTGCTTATAATCCCTCAGGATGACAGAGGCATAGGTCACATCTGGGGGGGTGCAGAGCACTGACTCTGAGACAGGGGAGCTAGGCACAGAGCTGCCTGAAGCCACTGAATCGCGGAAAGGAGATGGAGGTGTCAGTGCCGGAGAGTCTTCCAGAGTCAGTTTGCTGGTAGCCACCTCCTCATTCTCCTCCTCCTCTGGGTTCTTCTCATAAACGTATCCCTGAATGAGCTTCAGCTTCTCGCTCTCCGATTCCTCAGCCAGAGAAGACAGGGGCTCCTCGCTGAAGGTGGCCATCTGGAGAGGCAGCAGGGGCTGCTTCTGTGGTGACGGAGGCTGGTAGGGGGGCCGCACGCCATTCCCTGAGCTGGGCGCAGGGAGAACAGCATTGAAGTCGGGGATGCCAGTGGCAAACTTGTTGACCACTCCTTGCAGCTGGTCCATGAGAGTCTGTGACTGATTGTGCAGGGTCTTGGGTGGCTGCTCGGGCACGAAGATGTGGGTCTCATCTGCTGTGTCCTGCAGTGGGGGGGTTGTCGCCACCCGCCTGTGCACCACCATGGAGGGACTGCTGGGCTGGTTGAGGTGAATGGGCTCTCTATCTTCTTCCTCCACCACATTATACAGAGTCTTACTGCTGATGTCAGTAAAAGTCAGGCTCTTGCTTTGGCCATGGTAGCTTTTAGTGAGGGGTTTGATTACTGCTGTCTGATTGCACCCTGTCTCTTGGTTCTTCACATGCACTGACAGTCTGTGCCATGTATGTTCCCCCTTGGGACCTTGTCTTCCACCTGGTTCAGACCATGACACAGACTTTCCATTAGAACTATGAATAAAATAAAGATGGGTTTATTTGCATTTACATTACGCAGACATGGGCAGTATAACAAGCAAGCCTACAAAAATACTCATTGATTTGTCTCATTAATAAGTGTCCCCCCTCTACTTCTTGGTGTCCTCCCAGAAATACTACGGAAGAAAACAAAACTGTCTTTTAACATCAGCAATTACTCTAATTTTCATTTGAAGGCAATTACTCCCTGCTGGTTACCCACCCTACAGCCAGCCTGAAAAGATTAGCCCATGGGAAGGGCTCTGGGAGAGTTGGCTATGTTTCAAGTACTCTAGCTATGTAATTTTGTATCTAGGTTTTCTCAGCCCACCTTGCATGGGGGGAGAGAAAAAAATGGAAATAAGTCACAGGAAGAGTTTTAATTAAGCCTGATTTAAAGCTTATAGGAAATATTTCCAAATTGTTAGAAGAAAAACAATCCACAGCCTTAGCCCTTTGCACTCTGGGTAAAGAGGAATTGTTACTAACTCCTCCTTTCCTTTTTATCCTTTGGCCCTCTTTTGCACTTAGGAACTGAATAGCTATTACAGAAATGAAGGACTCCCAAGGACTCTACCAGGTAGGAGGCAAATATATTTCTTCCCTAGCGAATCTTATTTACAAACCAGGATAAAATGCAGGGATTGAAAGCAGTTGGTTTGTGTGGGTGGAGGAACAAGCAGCAGCATGACCATGGTGAGCTGAACCCTCTGACTTTGCACATGGACTAGGTCCCATCAAAACTCTGGGCTGTTTGGCTGACTGGTGACCTGAGAGTCAGGTCTGTCCCTTTGGGAGCTGTAGGGTTTTTTTTGCATTTCCCTGTACTTTTGCAGAGAGCAGCACTCAAAGCAGAGTGATGTCTCACTAGCAGCTGCTGGGACAGGGAGCTGAGTGGTGCTTAGGAGGACCAAGAAATTGTTTAATTGCAGGCCAGGCAGTAGAGATCATGCACAAATTACAATATGTATCACCTGGGTGGAAAACAGAGACTGAGAGAAGTTCTGAGACCATTTATGGAAGCAGCTTTATCTCAAAGTTTCAACCCTCAGGGGGCAGAAGGAGAGGTTTATATTTCAGCCCCTGTGATTGCGGTGCAGGTGGGAGGCAATCTGGGTAGGAGGCTGGCACAGCATCTTTGCCTCCTGCTATTGCACATACCCGGGTAGATTGTTTCCCATGCATACAGCCTGTGATATTGTTCTAAGTATTTTTCTTTTTCTTGCTCAGATTCCTGCACTTCTCTCTTTCAGGGAGTAAATAATTACCACTTGAATTTAGTTAAAAAAAAAATAATTAAAAATTGACTGACTTTGTCATAGCTGGAAGAAATGGGTACAACACAGATAATGTTTTATGGAAAAGAAATGTACATGACAAAGTGACATTTCTTTGCTGAACAGTAAATAATGCTGGAGAAAAAAAGAATTTGGGATGAATCCAAGCTGGGAAGTTCATCTCCAACTCCAGGCTCCAAATGCTGGACCTGTGACCCACCATCTCTCTGAGGACTGTCTCACAAGAGAGGACCGTCTCACAAGAGAGGACTAATCTAAAATATTCATAGCTCCCCAAAGTGAGGAGCTGGTAGGACCTAGAGCTGTTTGGATTTAGAATTTTAAACTAGAAGGAAAAAAACCCAAATTCCCAGCTGAAGAATGAAACCTCTATATTATAGTGATCAATGAAAAGCTAAGAATGAAGGTTTAGAAGCATTCTCATTTTGATCAAAATGAGCTGTGGTATGACATTTTTTTTAAGTGCTATAGAGATAAGCAAATGGTCATAACAGTTGGGCTTGAAAGATTTTTAAAGTAATATTTTAACATACGAAGATCTACAAATTCTTCACACAGAAACACATTTTATCTGCTTTAACTTCAAAACAAATCTCTTCTTGTAGAGAGGAAAGTAAGTCAAGTGCACTCAAACTGTGTTTTGCTGATGCTATAGCTTGCAAACACTGCAAAGGGGTTTTTTTCTGAAAAAAACACATGATGATTATCTACTGTCTCTTATGCTAAGCCTACTTTTGCATCATTTACTTCTTCGTATCCAGCTCTGGTGTATCATCTTACTTTTGAATCCCTCCTCACACCATCTGTTTAGTCTCTATCTGATTTTGTTCCCAAGATTTTGTATTTTACATCAGAGGCAAGCACTGCTAATTTAAGAAGTTCACTGCCTCTGTCTTCAGCTCTTCCTCCTATTCAGTTCATTTTCCTCCCCCTCACTCTCAAATTCTGTTCTTCTGATTTCTTTCTTCTGTAGCACTCTTTATAATGTACATAATCGAGCCCAAGTCAACTGCCGTACTTAAACTGTGTTGGGACTGTAATATCCAGATGTGAACAAACCACTTATTGACGATTTGTCTGTTACTGACTTGCTCTATGGGGAAAGCTGGTGCTGCCAAAGCTCCTTGCCTCTGCTTCCTGGGCCTTACTACTTGTGACTCCAATGGCCTTGTGACAAATAGCTTTCCAGCTGCAGTGATTCTCTGTGGGGTCAATCTGGCAATTTCCACGGGGAAATTTCTCTGTTCTGTTGATGATCTTCTCAGTCTCTTGTTTGAGCTCTTTCCCTTAACTTTCTCTCCATGTTTTGTCCATGCATCATTAGTCCATTAATGAGTCATGTCTGAGACGGAGTCACAAGACATTCACAGAAACACCTGAGCTCTGTCTTGCTGCACAGCTGGTAGGGAGTCACACTGAGACTGACATATACAGGCAGAATTAACAATTGACATGCAAGTAAAGCATTTGTTATTCTCGAATGAAGACCAGCCATCTTGAATGGCATTAACTGACATTTAGAGGAAGAGTAAATATGTTGCTGATAAAGCTCAGACCTGAACTGGGTCTCAGTGAGAGAGGATTTGACTCACTCTTTCAAAGCAATGATGGCAATCCTGCATGGTCACCATTCCCTAAGTGATTGTCACCTACTTTTTTTTGAAGGAAGAGTCAGTGGGAGAGGGTGAACATCAAAACAACCCACCTGATAAAATGGGAGAAGGAACGATTTTTCTGTACAAGGGCAG
This sequence comes from Megaceryle maxima, assembly GCA_024605025.1. Taxonomy (NCBI): domain Eukaryota; kingdom Metazoa; phylum Chordata; class Aves; order Coraciiformes; family Cerylidae; genus Megaceryle; species Megaceryle maxima. Next base: position 42,771 of record JANHGN010014021.1, read on the forward strand.
GAGAAGGAACAAAGCCAGATCATAGTTGGAGTATTGAAAATGTGATGTTCAATTGCACAGTGGTGAGATGGGACTAACTTGTTTTCTTGCTTTTATCAATAGGATGGTTACCCATTTCATGTCTATCATTTATTTAGTTGCCTTTCCCAAATTTCTCTCTCCTTTATACAATTTCCTACAGACTTCACACTTACTGTATAAAAGTGGACTCCTTGGAGTCTCAAGGGATCTTCATGTTTGTAGTTGTGTCTGCCTAGTGTAACAGTCCAAGTACTATTTCTTCAAATCTTTGCATCTAGCCTAAATGTTTATATAGGTTCTCGGATATCTTATCAACACAAGGTGGGCTTGCTTTTGCTTTGCAGTCAAGGGTGTGCATTAAATTTAGCTGCTGTTTCTCAATATTCACCACAGCTTTGTCTAGTATTTTTGTATTTTGGGGGAACAGATATATTTCTTGTGTGTATTTTTATTAGTTCCATGTGCAGATCTGTCATTTTTGGTAGTGCAAAGTGTTGTTTTTAATATAGGCATTGATCTTTACAGCGTACTCTCTGCATGACTCAGGGGCAGTCATTCTCAGATACTTTAATCTGATGATTAGAGACACTAAACAAGCTGAAAAACAACTTCAGACCTTAATAGTTACTTGCAGAAGGTCTTTAAAAGAACTGATGTACCTAAATATGAGGCTGTGGTCCAAAATATCCCTGTCCAATTGTAGGACATGCCTAGAGCTTGTTAGAGGGCTCACTGTTAATCATTCAATGTCTTAAGCTGCCCAAGGAGCGCCTCAGACTCAAGTTCAGTCACAGGCCAACAACATAGTCCTGCTCCTGCCAGTGTCTGGAAGATCTGACCTTGTTGGCTTCCTTGGAGCAATGTCAAGTCTGAGCAGCCCACAACAGGTGGTTCCTCCCCACAGTGCAAGGTCTTGAAGGTGTCTTACTTTAGACATTGGATAGCAGAGGTTTCTTTACATCTTAGGGAATGAATGCTTCTGAGGTGGAAGATGATTGTTCCAGTTGTCTAAGGTAGTCTGTGCAACTCCCTGATCCTCTCACTAGAGAACCTATAGCCTGAGTTCCATGAACTTTCAGTCCTGCATGCTTGAACCTTTGTCTTTTTTATCTCGAACACTTTATGCATAACAATCCCTAATTCATACTTGAAATAGTTAAACAGAGTGATACGTGCTCTGATGACGTTAAGTTTAGGAAATGACACATTGGGAAAATATAGTGCTTGTCACCACCAGAGTGAAACAGCTGGAGATGCAGTCACACAAAGTACTTGAGAAAGAGCCCTTCCAGTTAAAAAGGAAGGGACATTCCTTGATCTGTTAGAGTTCACCCCCTATTTAATCAATTTAGGATGCCAGAGTTGTGGTCTGTTATGGTCTTCAAGTTACCATGAGCTGTGGAAGCATCTTAAGTTTGCTGAGATGAGGGATACAGTCATTTGGGCCAGGCCTGATGGTGTTAGACAAGATTTAGAATACAGATTTATGGTTTAAAGCTGGATTTTTTTTCAAAGCAGCAATAGCAATTAACCAGTGGAAGAGCTTATAGGGTAAGTGATATAAGTTCCTTGTCTTTTATTGTCAGACTGATGTTTTGGCCAAGCCTACCTCCTTGTAGTCACTATAGTAACTGAAATGCCACAGCTAGTAGGAAGCATTGGGATAACCTAGTGGTCCCTTCTATGAAGTTAAAATCTTAGGAATTAAAATTAAATGCAACCTGAGAAGGGCCTATCAACTTTGTCAGCAAAAATCAGGTCCAAACCAAACCCTAAATTATCTTATCATCAGCCAGACAAGGTAAGTGTTGGGTACTGCCCAGTCAACAAATTATGGTCCTGCTTTCATATAGTGGGGCACAGTTACTGGCCACCTGACAACTGTGCTCTGGAAAGCAGCAAACACGAGGCTCTCCCTGTGCACTTACACAGAGATGGCCAGCCTTCAGGCACAGCAAGAAAGCAGAGCAAAAGAACGGCCCCATTCAAAAGTTGTGCAGTGGACAAAACATTTCTTCACTCAAACAGCAGCTGCTGATGGATGCCATCCTAGGGAAGCCAGCAGAGACACTTCCACCCTGCCCACAGAAAGGCAGTTAGCCATCCAGAAGCTTTCTCCAGCACTGCAGTCATGTAAGAAGCAGTAATAAGCCTGAGCAAATCTCTGTCCCACTGTGGACTCACCATTCCAAGGTAACAAGTTTACAACTTGTTTTAGTTTACTTACTAACAAGTTTACAACTAAACACTAGTACCTGCACTGCAGCATATTGCCAGTGCTTTTCTGGTATCTCCAAGGTCTCTTTCTGTACTGTCTCCATTTCAGTAAGGCCACTGGGTCATGAAATTCGATTAAGGGAGCGAACAGGTTTTAAAAAGGAACACTCCTCTCAGAGCTGCAGCAGTCAGCCTTGCTACTGATTAGCAGAGCAAGCCACACTGGTTAGCATGGTCCTCCTACAAGACTGATTTTTGGAGCATTGCTTCTAGGGAATCCTGTCTTTTATTAACCCAGGTTTAACTTCTTTGTGGATCACCCAAGAGTGAGGGAGCCATCACTGACCACATTGCCTATTTGGTGTATGCTCAGTTGTTTGTTTGTTTTTTTTTTTTCTTGATATTATGACCTAAAAGATAAAAATAATCACAAGCCAAATTCAACCTTAGTCCATTTACACTGTAATCTTAATCTTGGTTATAAGAGGACCTTACAACAGTTCTCCCAGTGTGACTCCAATGCTTTTTCTGGTGCCGTATAATTAGAGAAAAGTTCAGCCTCCCACATGTGTTTCTGAAAATTTAAATTACTGAACTAACTTTTCCTTGTTGCTCCCTTCCTTTTTTTTTTTTTTTAGGATAAAATTGCCTTGGGCATGGGACATTATGTTGTATGTAAATTAGCAAGCTACTTTAAGTGTGTGATGGAAACTGCTACACAAAATACAGGAAATCATAATGCTGTCAAGCTGTCTTGCAGGGGCAGAACCTGATGAGACTTGGGGTTGTCGTGAGTGAGTGCAAGCCCAGAGCTCTCTTTCCAACCTTCTGTTTTACCACTTATTTTGAGTAAATCTAATCTATTAATTTCCTTCATTATGTTGACACCAAGATGAATGGTGCTGTTGACATGCCAGAGGGATGGGATGCCATGCAGAGGGACCTAGACAAGCTTGAGAAGTGGGCCCACGTGAACATCATGAGGTCCAGCAAGGCCAAGTGCAAGGTCCTCCACCTGGCTTAGGGCATTCTCTGGTATCAATACAGGCTGGGGGATGAAGAGATGGATTGAGAGCATCCCTGCAGAGAAGGACTGGGGAGTACTGGTGGATGAAAAGTTGGAGATGAGCCAGCAGTGTGCACTCTTAGCCCAGAAGGCCAACTGTATCCTGTGCTGCATCAAAAGAAGTGTGGCCAGCAGGGTTGGACTAGGTGACCTTTAAAGGTCCCTTCCAACCCAAGCCATTCTATGATTCTTCTATAATTCTATGATTCTATGATTAGTTACTCTGCTGACAAAGTTAATGTTACTTTGATCTGAGCTACATATAGGCTTGCTAATGTACATTGACCCTATTGATAACTTATTTTTTGCCAATTTTTCTTTTTCTTTTTTAAATTGAAATGTGAATATGATACGGTCTGTAATGTGGATGTAGTAGCTATGTCCAGCCTGAGTACCCTGTGACATGATCCTAGTTTCCATCCACAGGGTGCTCGGGTGGGGGCAGACCCTCAGGGCCAGAGGGCACCATCTCCCCTTGTCCCTGTGCCCTGGTTACCCAGATGGGGAAAGCAGGAGACAGGAGCGGAGTCACATGCTTTATGCTTGTGCTAGTGTGGAACTGCATTGCTTCTATGCTCATACCTGGTCCCAGAGGCAGGGAATTACTCTGAAATCCAGCTCAGAGATAGCCAAATATCCCTAAATAAATAAATTTGTTCACTTTGGGACTTAAATATTACATATAGGTACATAGGCACTTTTATATTACCATAAATTTGGTCAGAGCAAGACTCTTGCTCACTGCAATGCTTCAACATACTTGAAGTCCTACCACTTTAGCAAGTAACACAGATCTTACTGACCTAGCTCAACATAAGTGTAAGAATATTACAGTGATAATGTGTAAAAAGGGCTGACTACTACTTATAATTGCTACTACAAATTTTTAGTCTTATTTGAAACATAGAAACTAAATCACATTTCAGTCATCCATCTAATTATTGTGAGGTTTGGTTCATCAGTGTGTTCATGAAGTATTTTGAAAATAATGAGATGTTTCTTGGAGAAAACCACTTATTCTAATAGCTAATGTAAAGTTCAGGATATAAAACAATTTGTCTCAAATAGCAAGAAAATACTTCCAGTATTCAAGAAATGTAGATCAGAAACCTGCAAATCAAAGTGAAATTAAAAAGTGATCTTACTAGTGAATAATATTTGAATCTGTTTATTTTATTGTTATTAATAAGTAAACCCCAACAAATATTCAGAATTAATGCATCCCATTGGATCACCTTTGTAATTTTTATTAAGGACTTTAAAGTTAGTGCATGGAAAAAACATGGTGTAAATTGCCATAGATCCTCTGATATCAATGGAGAAGCACATTTGTTTTATCTGAAGATGTGTCTCATGATGCACATTCCAATAAATTTATATGGCAGTGCAGCCAATACCCGAACTGAAGCATTTATTCAGAGAGGATCAAAAAGAACCACAGCAAATAGAATCTGAAAACTGAAAATTGCAATGTTTTGAGTGCAAATTTAACCCAGATCCCACAGGAAGTTTAGTCATGGGGCCACTCATTTATAATATACAACTGTCCCTAATATGCTGCAGTAGATAAAGCAGCTAGTAAAGTCTGTGGGTTTTCTGGGTGTATCTGAAAATTTCCATGGTAACAATGTGCAGCTTCAGAAGAAAGGAGCCCTGAAACTCAAAGCTGGAGTTTCTGGGGTTTTTTATATGATACTAAGTGTTTATTATTCTATATTTTCATGATTCTGCATTTCTGACCATCTCCAGGATGATACTGAGAATGAAGAGCAACATGAGCACAATAACTGTTGCTAAGTATTGTGTAAGTGAAAATACGAGAGTTTCAAGTCCCTGATTTAATTGCTTGTAACTGGAAGGTTAGGGAAACCACAGCACTCACGGTGATTTCTAGCATGTCAGGGTTGTGAAGCAGGGCTTCCTCAGGAAAATCAAGACTTTCAAACTGCTGCAGTTCTGGTGGCTGAGACTCAGGCATGAGGCCAGGTGGTGGTGATGAGCATCTAGTGGTATGACAGACGTTTGCCTACTGCTCAGCCTGGGCTCTGTGGCCACAGGGAACTGAGCCAGTCAGTTGGTGATGGAGGATGTACCCTTCCCCTGGTCACTGTGCATTACTGCCAGGCCTCTGTAAGCATCAGCCCTGGCTGGAAGCCTGAGGAATGGGGACAAGCGGAGAAGCCAAAATAGCAAGCTTCATGCTCAGCAGGTCTGGAAATCTCTCATGTATTTTAAAGCCTTTCTTATCTGTGCAGCTGCCACAAGCATTTGAAGTCCCATTGGCTGGTTGGAGTCCCACCAGAGCTGTTTCTCAGGAGCTCATGTGGATGAGGATTTTTTTTTTCCAAACTGAAAAAAAAATCCCAAGCATTGTCATGCAGAAAGCAGGACGGTCAGCCTTCCCTGTGCTCAGGAGTTTTACAGCTTGTGCCCCTGTGTTTTGAGTATAATCTGTTGTTACATTTTCTCTGCCTCCTAATGGTACACCTGTATTGGACTCCCATTTCATCATCAGTCTTTCCAGACAGACAATTGGTAGTCTGTGCCCTGGGAGTCTACGGAACTTGTTCCAGATCAGAAAAGAAGAACATATTGTTGTTGGACTGGAAGCTAATGCTAAAATGTTTATACTGCTCCTTACACTGATTTGTAAAGTTTGCCTTTCAGGTTGGCAATTCTGTTTGTTGTGCAGGCCCTGTAAAACCATCAGCACTGCTACAAATATATGATTCATTGTATGTATTTCTTCTGATCTGCAAATGAGAGGGGTAGATTTGATTGAATTAACATCCTTACTACCTGCCCACAAATAGCATAGACTATAAGAGACACATGCAGATCTAGAATGCTTTGTTGCTGATTAGAGGAGCTGAACAGCATCTCTGGCTATAGAGAGACCGCTGCTCAAAACGCTGTGTCAGTGGATCGCAGGCAGCTTTCCACCTAGTCACTGCACAACCTTCCCTGGGGCAAGGGGCAGGACTGTTTCACATCTGCAGTTTATCAGATAGAAACAAGCATAAATCTGTCCTGGAAGAAATGAGGCGAGGCCTTTCTGTTTCTGCAAGAGCTAGCATGTTTTCTCCACTGGGTTTGTGTTTGCTCAGGGAGGGCAGTATTTGCACTTCATGTTTCTGAAGAGCTGAACTTTGCTGTTAGTCACTGAATGCAGAAAATGCATAATCTGAACATTTTTGAGAAATTAGGAAAAATTTCTCTGCTATTGTTTAAAGGTACTTTTGGGCAACTGTTTCTTCCTAGGCCAGATTCTGCTGGTTTTATTTACATACTCCTGCTCGTGATTTCCCTGTTCTGCGAATCCCACCAAACCAGTGTTTTCTGTGTTCCCTCTGCTGGCTCTGCAGCAGCAGTTCACTAACACGCACAGTTAGCAGGAGCTGTGCACAGCAATGGTGTCTTGCTGTGAGACAGCCACTAGATTGTTGTTTAAAACACACAGGGTAATGTCATCTCCGTGCAAAACTGTAAAAAAAGAAAAAAAATGTTGGCTGAATGGAAAAAGAAGGTAAAATTAGTATGAAAAAAAATGATGTATTTGCAAAGTTGTAGGCATTTACAAATAAAATTGAGGGCTTTTTAAAAAAAAACTGTAAAAACTGCAAAAAAAATGTTTGGTGTTCTCTTCATCGCATCTGGATAATCAGATTAAGTCATTTTGTGAAACAGGGGACATAAGCAAATTTCCCATCTTTAATGGCATGCACCACATTTGTCCCATCATTAGACATGTTAACCAATGAGAAAGAGAAAGCAAGGGGTAAAACCACTTTTTGTCATGCAGCTTCTCTTACACATTCACTGCAGTGTGGGATTTTTCAAAGCTGCACATGTGCCGACGGACACTGGCTGGTGGGCGAGAACTCTGGCTGCCTCTTCCTGAAGATTGAAAAGAAAAAGACACCCAGTGAGTGGTTATACACATGTGCACACATGGTGGCTATACCACTCAATAGGGTGCCTGTCCCTGACCTACGCTTACAGGTCACTGTGAGCTTTCCCATCTTTTCTCCTCTTGTCACCTTGACTTCCACATAGATTTCTCCTTGGCTTCAACACGGTACTGTTTAAAATAGGCTCTCATGGTATTCATTCCTGTTTCCTCTGCTGAGCTCTAATGTACTTTACGTACCAGATGGCAAGAGCTGCTGCGCATCTAGCTGTCAGAGGGACTTCTCCCCTGGTATTCTCAGTGCAGGGTGAAATGATGGAAAAGGAGCATCTGCTTTTCACATCTTATTTACAAAAGCATGACCAAAAGTGTTTGTTGATGGAGTTTTTAATATACACTTATATCCTGCTTTTTCCTATGTCTCATATTCCCCTAATCTGCTTTTCTAAATGTTTCCTTTCTTTTACTTTTAAGCTCTTGCTGAATAGTCTCTAGCTTTCATTATGAGTGATTTTTCTATATGTGCTTTTTTTTTTTTTTCTTTTTTCCCAAGGAAACCTTGTCCTTATTGGATAGATGCAAAATCTAGTCTCCTAGATGCTCTATCTACAATGGTAATTCAAAAAAGGGGTTGCAGATTGCAGCTTTGGCCATTAATGTAAGACATTTTCCACTTAATTTTTCTCCTCTTCCTTACCCCAGCAAATTGATGCAAACTCCTATTTGTCTTTCCCAGTATCAATAAAAATATATACACACACGCACGCGTGCTTTGACAAAAATCTCGTGTATTTTTGCACATGGAATGTATCAATGAATTTCTGAAAAAAAAAGACCAAACTTATCATTGCATTGCAAATAGAATATAAATCAAAATTCAGCATTTCTCCCCATCAGTCATAGTGCATGCTTGCAGGACCTCAAAACACCAGATTAATGGATGGTATGTGTGTGTACTACATACACAGTATAGCTGCTCATAAGCCAAACAAGCCATTCTTCTCACCACATACTAAAGCATGGGAGCATAGCGTGATGTACACAGAATACATGCATACCCCATTTTGGAGAGGAAGATGCCTTGAGATGACTTCTGAACTTTTATGAATAAAACACAAATAAGACATACTGCTGAGCAATTTTGTAAACCTATTCACTTTGAAGTCTCTAGAATAATTACATTTCTTACCAAGTGCAATGAGATCTCTGAGATCTGACAATTTAAAGGTGATCATAATTAGAAACCTAGCTACCATGCTCTTTCCTACACCCTATTAATGTTACAGAGGTTATTAAGCTTCTGCTTAAACAGAATATCCAAAATTTCAACAGACCTCCAGTTTTCTTCATCTATTGACAGAGTAAGAGCTTTCTACTTTCTGTGTTTGCTTTGTTAAAAATCAGAAATTAGTAGTTTATTCAGTCGCAGGAGCTAATTTTACAAAGTAAGTAGCAACATGTAGTTGATTATCTGAGAGAAAAACCCAGTTCTAAAAGTATTTCACACACATGCAGTACTGTATGCACAATAGATGGCACATAGCCAGGTGGTCCATTGCTCAGGGACCCTGGAAAAGGTGGAAGGCTTTTGTTTCAGAGCACTGCTTGGGACCTGGGTCTTTCTGAGTCAACAGGCTTTGCCAGCTATCATCCATCAGCTACTGTAGCTTGCTGTTACTTACTTAGTTGCATCCCTTGTTTCCCCCTCCCCATATTTCTTTTTATGCAGATGTATACCCAGAGTGAGCTCACAGCATTTTGCTCTCCAAGCTTTGGGCCTCTGTAGGTCTTGATATGAAATCTTCCTATGTGAAGAAAGAAGCCTGCTTCCTCAGGCAGTCTAAAAAGCCATGTTCAAAATCAAGTGAACTCTTTTCTCACTGTGGCTACAATTGTGTTCTTCAGCCAAAATCAAACACAGCTATTACATTTAAGAAAGTATGCAACCCTCAGACGCCTTGCCAGGTTTTCATTCTGTGGGATGCTGTTGTTATAATGCTGCCAACTCCATCAAAGCAGTGGTCTGCCCTTTGGTCAAGGTCATAGGCAATCCCCATATAGTGATACACAGCATATACAGTATAGAAATCAGCTCTAAATGTCAAGGTTCATGCTCAGTAGAATCTGAATTTATAGTGAAATTTTGATTTATAGTATTATGGGAAATGTAGTGCACATGTGGATTATACTTCAGTAAATTATTTTGCTATTATCAAATCATTGTCAACTGAATAAATAATAATAAATGCTTTTGAAGCATTCAATTTGAAGTATCCTTGTAGGCTTATATTATTAGTAATGTGAGCTGATACTACAGAGCTCTGATTCAGAATTAGTGCCCAGGCCTGTGTACTTTTTTTTTTTTTTTTTTTTTTTTTTTTTTTTTCTACAACAATATATCTTCTCTTCTTCTCTTCTTCCTCCCAGGCTTGCAAGCAGTGATGGCAGTGATGGCACTTCACATACATTTCTCTGGTTACCAAAAAATCAGGTAGCCTGCTCATCTTCACAATATCAGGATTAATGGGCTATTTGAGAGGCAATCTTCTCAAGGGTAATTCCTTTCTAACTGCTTTCTAATGAACTCCCGGGTGCTGTAACAGGGAGTCTGGCAGAGGAAGCAGTGTGGCAGTGCAACGGGTTCCCAAAAGAAGTGGATACATTGCTTTACTTTATGTTATTTGAAGCCAAAAAATGCTTCTAGCCAGTTGTTCAGAACAGGGTATGTAACAGGTCTGTTGAAATCTGCATTGACGAATATAAAGGATCTGAAGGAAGAGTCACCACTATTTTTCTCTTAAGTGTAAATGAATCATCCCATGAAGCAAACAGCTGTGTCAGGATTGCAGGAAAGTATAAATTGCTATCCATAATGTTTTACATCTGAACATCTGTGAAACTAGAAACAATCACCTTCTGCTCTGGAGTTACTCTGCTCAACCAGACTCAGCCAATAGACCTATAGTGAAAGAATCGGTCTGCTGTCCAAGATAACTGAAATGAAGGACACTGTGCCTACCAATCATATAAAGCCACAGTCAGGGACCCTCTGCACTAGGCATTGTCTGAGTTGTAAGAAAAGCTTTCATATTCTCCACAGTCAAAAACACACAGAAAAGCACAGGTCCAGATTTGATACAATCTAATCTGAAACAATTTACCATCAATAACATTAAGAAAGAAGGGTGGGGAGCAAATCCAAGAGAAGTGATGATGGCATCGTGATGATCATGCTGATACTTACAATTGCAACTCTGAATCACCCCCAAGTCTTTAAGAACTTATGTATAACCTCTAGCTTTAACAAAGGAGAAGCCCTTGTGCCCTGTGGCACACTGCCATCACATCCTAGAGTAGGTCCTGCTCCAGCATTCAGACTGACTGACATCCGCACTCCCAAGGGACAACTCAGCAACACCACAAACTTTCTAATCTGCTTTTCACCTTGTCCAGTCTCTAGCAGTTTGCAAGATGACAGGAGCGGTAAGCACACCTTGTATATACAACAACATTACTAAAGTGTTCAACTAAACACTCATCCCAAATCTTCTTGCCCCTCTAAATCTACTATCTTCCTAGGTAGAAGCATATTCATCTTCTGATATTTGTGTCCTTGAAAGGTCAGGTTTTTTGTATGGTTGTCATGGCTGGATCAAAAGATGTCTACATAAAAAGAAGCAAGGTCATGTCCTTTTGCTGTGTGAAGAGGAGCTTAATTTTCAATATCTTTTGTAGGAGCCATGATCTGATAGAAGATTTCTGCAATATATTTCATTAAGCAAATAAATGAACTTGGGAAGCTGGACAGATTTGCAGTACAAATCCATTTTTAAAACACAAGTGCTGTATTCCAAGCTAAGTGGTGGTTGGAAATAATTGCTCTGAATTTTAACTTAATTATGCTAATCAAAGGCACAGTGGAAGTTTTTGGAGAGAAAGAAATCATTAAGAGCTGTGGAGCAAAGAGCACTACAAGTAGGAGGGGCGTTATAGGGTTATTCACCCTTGCCAGGCAGAGTGAGACCTACAGATAATTATCACCCATATAGACTAGAAGCAGGAAAGATTTCACAACACACCCTCTCTGATGAGGTGTGAGCATCTGCCAAAGAGCGCAGAAGTGTCATGACCACGAAGAAGAACATAGTCCTAGTAGGATGCCCAGAAAGACCCAATACTGAGCTGCATGGTGGAGTACTGAGCTGCCTGGTGGAGACAGAGCTAAGGCTGAACTTCAGGTCACCCTGGGCCAGCAGGAGCCAGCTGTGTGCCCAGGGGAGCACTGGCCTTCCCCGGCTGCTCCCTCCTGCTGCTCCATGCGTCCCTCTGCCCCAGCACAAGCCTTGGTGCAATTGCTTAATCAACTGGCAAGGAATGACAGAGACAACTAACCTAGGTCACAGCTAAGACAGAAGAAGAAAGGGAAGAAAGTATTATCAGTTCCCCACTTCAATGCGTAGCTTGGCCAGCTGGGCTCTTGTCCCTGCAAAAGTGAAAGGACACCACAGGGTAAAGGAAGGCTGTGGGTGTCATTTCTGGCTTAGGGCAGCTTAAAGCATTTGTGGATTTACAGGCTATGATAGCCAAAAGTAACCACAGGCAAATCTTTTTGTTGTCCGGAGTGGTGGCAAGAGAGATTTTTGAGGTCATTTATATAACCCTAAGGATTAAGAAATGTGTGTTAGCTCTACATTTCAGACGATATGAGAAAGGAAAGGAGAAAGGACTGATCACTGACTGGCAAGCATAGATCTGCTTTTCTGGGGCCACATTTTGTACCCCACAGACCAGACACGCGAGCTTCCACTGCCCACACCCACAAGCCCCAGCTACACACCCACACAAGCCCCAGCTACACACCCACACAAGCTCCCACAACATTCCTGTGAGCCCACACTGTGCACATGTGAGCTTTGTGGAGCTGCTGAGTTGCCCCTCTGTGCTCACAGCCTTAACCCACCACCTGGGGCATGAAACCTGATGGCAGTGTGGGTTAGCCCATGGCTCAGCTCAGCAGGGTTAACACCACCCACATGCTTAATCTGTTTGCTGGGCATTTTTTGCAGATGTCTGTGCTGCTGTGGCTATGCTTTCAAGCATAGCCTTTTGTCAGTCCTTGTCTGTCTGCTCAAGGTAGATAATCCCTCCATAGCCTCCATAGGGTTTACACAGACTCTGGTATTTGCTTGTTTGGTTTTTTTTTTTGGTTGGTTATTTTTGGGTATTTTGCTTCTGTCTCTCTGTTTAGTTGGCTGGTTTGGGGGCATTTGGGATGAAAAAAAAAAGAGAAATGTGGAGTAAGTCCCAATTTCCAGACAATCCTTGATCTGGGAATGCAAGCCAGCCAAAACAGGCTGAACTGAACCACCTGAATTGAAGTAACTCATGCCAGGAAAAGAAATGACCAGAAGAGAACACAAAACCACATTTTCCATGGAAGTAGAGGGGAAAACTAACAAGACCTTTAAGTAAGAAAGCACCAAGAACAGACATTCCTGTCTTTAATACACTAAGGATGAGGAAATAGTAATAGGGCTGAGTGAAGAAAAGGAACTAGTAGGTGGCTTGCAGATGGGCATTTAACCTAAGCCTCTAAGCCTGTGACTCTCTAGGGATACCTGGGGCTGATCATCCTGAAACTACAAACACCCACAAGCCATTGACTAGTGAGGCGCTGCTAAGATCAGATCAGGGAACATTTGTTTTGCTAGAGTTTAAGATCAGCTTTGACATCTCTTGTGGTGCTGCAACACAGCTGAGCTAATATAATGGTATGCTGCTGAAAGGGACAACTCTCATCTCTGTTCCCCAAATCAGAGACAGTAGGGACACCTTCTCTGTTGCTGAAATTAATATTTATCTGACCCTGAGATCTGGCTCAAGGAAAATCCAGCAGATAATAATTCACTTTTTTTTCCTTTTTTTTTCTCTGAAATGTTGATTTTATAGGGTGAAAGAAAACCACATCCTGCACGCTACAAAAGAACCACATTGCAGAGGAGAGGAAACAGCTTAAGAAGAGATATCCACAGCAATAACCTAGGAATGGTTAATCGTTTATAATGCAGTAGTAAGAAACCTGGAGCTTTTAGTTTTAAAGTGGGTTTTAAAGTGACAAATCATGTGATTACTTCTAGCCTGCACAACTGTTTGCTGTTTACAGTGATAATGCCTTTTAACCCATGCTTGTCAGGTGTGGGAGGCTGAACACCTGAGCACATATATGTTCTGTAGAATTAGCTGACTGTTTCTTCAAAATTAAATAGTTTTTCACAACTTGAATGTATAAGCAGATGTTCTATTGATACAATATACTTTCCTTTTCAACCTACACTTAAAGTGTTTTCTTAAAGTTCTTTGGGATAGCAGAGAACATAACTTCTGTCATTGGCCATGATTATTAGTGACTGATAGTGGATTTCTTCTATGTGGACCTTAAATCTGTCATACTCTGCTCTGCAGCCTTCTGACCTGGGTCTAGAAACTGCAAAGAGTCCTTGAGGCACAGAGATGAAAACTGGGAGAACAGAGGAGAATGTGATCAGATCTCTGCTCTGGGTATGAATGATTCTCAGTGCATTTGGGACAGATGGAAAACAGTATCAGAAGATAGGTGAAAAAAGCATCAAACCATACTAGCTAAAAAGAATAAAAAAAAAAAAAAAAAAAAGAAAAAAAACCAAGTCAAGCAGGAAGCAAAGGTGAGGATTTTTAAATTCTTCACTCTTCCCTTTATAAACTTTTAAATCATCATAGACAAAAATAAAAAGAAAGAAAGTTGCTCCATTACAAATATCTGTGGGATGCACATTTAGCACATTTAGATTTTTGGACTGCACCAGAAGTTAGCCTCTGCTTTGCCACAGATAGTAACCAGCACCAGTCTCTGCATCTTCTGTGTTCTGGAACAGGTTGCCCAGGGAGGTGGTTGATGCCCCTCATCCCTGGAAACATTCAAGGTCAGGTTGGACAGGGCTCCGAGAAACCTGACCTGTGCTGTGTACTGTCCCTGTTATAACTGGAATTCAGCTGCTGCTGATGGTAAGGCACAAAGGTGTGCTGGTTGTGATCTCACAAAGGCTAGTGCAATTGGCAGTGGTTCATGATGCTGAGGCATAGGTAAGCTGAAACTGCTTGACTTTTGTTTCCAAAGTTTAGTAAAACTCCACTTGTCAGAAATACTCCCAGCTCTCGGAGAACAAACAGTGGAGGGGATCTAACCTGAGCTACTGCTAGTGAGAAATCTTTTCAAATCCTTCCTTAGGATAGGGAAGGGCTGTGGAGAACATTCCAAAATTATAGTGATGATGTAAGTCAGGATAGTTAGGTCTTTGCCTCTCAGTGATAGCAGGCATCATTCTGACAAATTTGCTTTGGAACACATTACGGGTCAACTGACAGAGCAGTATGTGGGCTTCTTCCCACAGCAAACAAAACATATGTGCTAGTGTCAGCCACCAAGGGCTTTGAAGATATTTCTCTAATGAAACATAGAGCAATACTGGACTGAGACTAACACCATAATATCAGGATAAAATCCTGCTCAAACAATTTAATTTCTTACAGGATGGAAAAACATACACGCTACGGTCCCCTAACAGAGATGGACCATCTTCTCTTGCCTATAAATTACAGAGTCCTGCTAAAAATCAGGTGCTCTGTCACCATGTGTTTGTAGCATCTGCAGTTTATCTTAGAGTGTTCTGTTTTGTGGAGCACCCCTGAGCAAAGGGGAGTGCTCATCACAGGCAGGGATAAGCTCAGTGGACAAACGAGAATGTAGGATGCTTGTCATGTCAGTGAAAGAGGTGACATCCAAGTGATGTTGTGTCCTCTTCTTGAGCTCTTATGTGCTTCTGTGTCCCTAAGCACGAAAAAGGATTAAATAAATTAGCAGTAGTTCTGCATTTCACATTAGTAACTTTGCACTGAATTGCTGAGATAAATCAAGAATATTTTCCAGACTGCATCTTAATTTGAGGAAAAAAACAAACTCCTGTATTAAGTGTATATATATGTGTATATTGCTTGTGCAATTTTATAGTCTTATCATTATAGAGACCATATCAGAGATCCACATTATATCCTTCAGTACAAAAATTTTTGTTCACCTCTAAATTAGCTCAAAGATGTATGAAATCACAAGGTGGCTCAGAGATCCCTGAAGAATAAACACTTGCAGAATATCCTGTGTATTTATTCTAGCAAGTATTTGTACATGATTTTTTATGTGTTTGTGAAATGTCACAGCTCTGTTTGCTTCTGCTGAGGGGAGGTGAACAACTGAGGCACAGGGCTGAAATATCACACCTTTGAGGATAGGAAGTAGGTAATATGCATTTTTTACTTAAAAAATCTTAAAGTAGCCTCTAGGAGACTTGTATTTTAGTTGTGTATCCCATTTCCATTTTAAAATGCTGAATTAAATCAACAAATAACTGTTGTGCATTTTAAAATGATATTTCAGTCTGCACCCCCTAAGCATGGGTCAGTGGGACTTTTTCTAAGTGTGTGCTTACGAGATTTGATGTCTGACTTCTATATGTAATACAGGGAAATATCCAGGTTTTTAGGTGTTTATCTGGATGCAACCTTCAACGTGTATTTATTTACCTGACACTCTTAAAAGGAGAAGATTTCTTACTTATTTTTTCTGAGAGAGAGAATTCTAACCAAAACAATATAACATTATTCAGCTAAGCAGATAAACTTCACTCACTTATACTTACATGTGAACACAATTGTTAGTATCACTCACTGTTGAGTTGGTGTATTTTTGTAGCATCCTAACTGGATTGTCATGACTACATTTCAGAATAAAAACGCAATAAATAATATATACAAATACCAAAATACAAGGAAATGTAATAAGTGATCCAGTCAAGCAAGAAATTAAATTACAAGTGGTGTCCTTATTGCTGTGTTTTGTGCCAAGAAAGATACTAGCCTTCCCCAGGATTTCTGTAGTACTGCCTTTGCTTCCCTTCAGTCAGGAAGCAGAGATTGTTGTATATAGCTGTAAAGCTCCCCTCTGATGTGATTGTGTATTTACACATCATTGTGTTTTGAGATTTATTATACAAAGCTGCCTGGTGCTACAGCAGCGTCCATAAGTAAACCAACATTTTCTGATTCAGTGTCTTGAAAGCAGCAAAACAAGAGAAGGAGCTGTAAAGTGAAGTTCTCTGGAAGTCCCTTGGTAACAACCAGGCTACACTCAGAGACCATTCCTTGGGTTTATGTCCTGTCAAAATCCCCTGGAAGAATAGAGTTGTGAGTATCCATTAAAAGAAAATGGCAAAACTGCCCTGGACTGGGAACTTATGAGTAAGGGAGGAAATTGCATAAAACCTTACACAACAGCCCTTTCACCTAAAGCAACCATCCAAATAAAATGTGGCTCGGACTGGTGAAAAAGAAGCAGAAGTCTGGATGGGAGCCCAGGGTGAAGGTTCTGTGCTCTGTAAACTAATTCCATACAATGTGGGTTTTATCGGAGGGGGGTTTATCCCCAGTGCTTTTACTGGGAGGCCACTGCAGAACCTCATTGCTTTTCTAATTTATTTCTCTTAAATGTAGCCTCGGGCAGCCTCTGGTCACAGAAGGAAACCCAGAGAAATAAACCTAATTTGCCAGACCTCTTGGCTTGTACTTGATGACAGTTGTCCCAGATATTGTATATCTGTCCTGCTCCTTCGCCATATCTTGACTTAGGAATGACATGTGATTGATTATACATGTACTGGGACTCCTTTCAGCTGGGATAATTTGCAAGGAAAATTTACAGTGCCTTATGCAGCCTTGCCCCTTATGTCTCATTAGAAGGAAAAAGTAAAGTAAATTCTATGTTTCCAGATTGATTATCTTATAGATAGCTAGACAGAGGCACAATTTGGTGTATAATTTGATATACACATTTGCCACGCCTGTTTGTTAAATAAATGTGATTTTTAGCATTCATTTAAATGACTAGGAAGAATGTAAGTGTGGAAGTGACATCTCAGAGTTCTTTATCACCTATTCTGTGGTTTTCTTTGATGCATGGGACAGAACTACATCATATTTATTACATATCATCTATTATGTATCAACATCATGACTATCATATCTGTATTATTATTACATATTGATTATTATTACATATTAACATCTATTATTACAGATAATTATACACTATTATCTATTATTATTACATATTATTATATATTATTATGACATTATCTATTATCTATCTACATTATATCTATCATATCTATAAAGCAAATGCAAATTTGAGGCTACAGAGGGCAATATTAGATATAATTACATATATATTAATGGACAACCCTGCAACAGTGTTAGAGGAGATTGCTATTTCATTATTAATATTCAGACTCCTTTATTTTGTGTTTCTTTCCAATTCTTTAACATCAGTTGTGAGAGTCCCTTTGGAAACATGTAACTGTCTTCCGGGAGTTTAAAATATTCACTTAAATCAATACACAGACAAGGACAGAACAGCTTGGCTGAGCTCACTGAAATTTCTTATTTGAAATTCACATCACATACACAAGAGAACTGGGTAAGAGCTGTTACCTGTTACAGTGCTATGTGTCCACAAAATCATTAACGTTTTGAGCCCAATATATATCCCAGCCAAGCCAGGAAACATACCAACTACTGAGAGAGAGGTTTGGCATTAAAACCTTCAACTATCCTTGAGAGCATACAAGGTACTTTCCCCAAAATGCACTACAGCCTCAACAAAAAAGTAAAGGATGACACCATATACAGAAGCTTGGCAAACATCAGGGAGGGCCACAATGGGGAGTTGAGTCAGGCCAGACTAGGATGCCACCTGCCTACTCTGTGACAGCTGTGACACCACACTGGGAAGAAATCAGACTTCTCCATGATATGCCCTGGGTGGGATGCAGGGATGAACCAAATGCCCTGTGGTTGTGGAACCCCATGCCCTGACAGGGAGTCAGGAGCTGCACAGCCACAGACCAGCACTGTCCCTTGTAAACCATGGTGCCACTGCTCTACCTGAAAACAGGGCCTGGACATCAACACTTTATGGCTAGTTAAATGGAGAGGTCAAATATACGATGACAAAAAAAATATTTAAATAAACAAGTTAACCTGTCCTGTATAATTTTTCCCACTTTTTTTTTTTTTTTTTTTTTTTTTATCTCTGTATAAATTCCCTCTTGCAGGAGCTTACAACCTTTCTGCTGTTTTAAAATGCTCTTCCATGATATATCTTTCCCCTCTGGGGTAAGCCTCAGCAGGATGGCTATGCAGGCCCAGCAGGTTAAAGGGACTTCTTGATAGTGCCCTGAAATTTGGTAAATTCCAAGGTCTGTAACAGTAAAATCAAAGGATTGTCTTACTGTGTATGCCATACTGCTATAGGACATGAGAAGTTTACCTACTGCATCAGTTTTCTAAATTGCAAAAAAAGCTAGCCTACCATTTCTTGTTAGATTCAGCAGTTTGTCTCTACACTGGTTTGGCAATGCTATTAGAAGTTAAAGCTACATTAGACAGCAATCTGTACAACAAGCACTTAAAGATAATTCTTACATGCTGCAGACTAGCTGACACAATTTAGGACCAAAGAAAATATATTTTAGACTTCCAGATTGGACTCATCCTGAAAGGCAGGATTTTAACCATATATTCTCTTTTATAGGAGAAGGTACCAGTTGTTATTAATCCTTCTTTCACTTTTCACTAAATCTTTTTTTTTTTTTTTTCATGTCTTTTGATGCATTTTAACCAGAGTGAAATATTCCCTATGCAACTGTGTCAGGTTAAGATTTGTTTTGTTCAATTTCACATACTTTAGCCTGTGGAGGTCAGGACAAGTGTCGTTGTTTTACTTATATGAATTAAATGTGTTTTCATGTCTTCTGTTCACACTGCTCTCCTTCCCCCTTGCCTCCATAACCCCCTGCTTAAAGATAGCATATTGACTGCATGTAGTAGTTAACATGAGAGTGAGAAGAGGGAATACTCCTGAGCATCTCTTCCTATGATGAGGCACTCTGGTTGGACCAAGCGAGAGGCTGTAAAGGATTTGCATTCGTATAACTGCAACTGAACATGCTGAGCATTTACTCCCTGTTTCTGAAAGCTCCAACTCTTGCCATGCTACACTGTGCGTTTGCCTCCTCCTACCACCACAAAAAGTGAAACAAAATGTCCTGCCTTCTGGACATACTTATGCTAAGATTCCCCTCACTGTATGTCTGTGGGAGGCTTTGAAACTGAAGGAACTGGGAAGCCCAAAAGCCTTTGTGGACTGGGAGTCACCGAGTGAAATGAGTCCCTGAAAAACATGGCGTGTCAGCACAGCTTGCTCAAGATGAAATGGTAACTCAGCAAGTCAGTTAAAAGATAAAGAGTAACTTAAGAATACCTGGGGATCATTTTATAACTGGCAAGACAGAAAAGCAGATGGATCCCTAAGCCCTGGTAATGGAACAGACGTGTTACTAGAAGTAACTGAGAAACCTGATTTCCAGTTAAAAACCTGTATGTAAGGACCCAGAACAGAGGGAGAGAGAGGATGAAAACCTGAAACAGACTCCTGTAAAGGAAGTAGGGAGAAGGTACTAAGGGATGTTGAGTTGCCCAACACTTTTTACTGGAATAAAATAAAGCCATGTTGAGAGAGCAGTCCAGTTGACTGCCTCAATCTGCTTAGAGTGGATGCCTGTGAGAGCAGCCTAGAGGCACAGATTGCCAAAACACATTAAAAAGATACATAAAAAGTATATGTCTGGAAATATTTTAAAATAATAATTCTTCTCTGAGGGCAGAAAGCTGGACGAAAAGTAATCAAATGAACATATATTAGAATTACAAGGGAGAAAGCAGGTGGCTCATGCATTAATGTGGAGTTCCGGCTGCTCAGTGATTCTTGCTAGTTGCCCTTCCTTCAGCTCAAGTTTTGCTATACAACTTAGATTGACAACTAAATCCTTACTTGCTCTGATTCAGGATGCACTAAAATGGTGTTCAGACCTGGGGTCTCAACCATAACTTTAAAATTACTTATATGTGAAGAACAAGGCAGAAGCTAAGCATTACTGCCAAACCTGGAGATGCTAATTACCCAAAGATTCACAACAAACTTATACCCTGTGGTCACCTTTGCAGACACTGGCTAAGAGCTCCTCACAGTTCCCTCCTTCTCAGGAGAAGATGCATGAGAGAAGGCTGCCACTGCAGCCCACAAGAAGCATGGGAGAAGAGGTGAGCCTCACTGTGTGGCTCAAAATATTTGAAGTGTATGTGTGGACTATAGAAAAGCAACATAACAGACCTGCAGGCTGCAGGCCTGGCTTCAACCTCCTGCATATTGAATCAGGTCTCTTTGAAGCAGTGGGTGGAGAATGTATTTCCTGAATCTTCCTCAAGATCAGCATCTTTGGTGTCACTGCTTTTTTTTTTTTCTGCATAGAGAACAGCAAGGAGCATTGCTTCATCAGAGAAGCAATGGTACAGGCACTGTATAGGAGTGCTACTTTTCAAGCTGATAGACCCTCATAGACCAAAATATCATTTGTGGTCAAGAATGAGGCTAATAATCACAGCAAGATCCATAATTGAAAATTATAAATTCACAGCTGGGGGAAAAAAAAAGAAAGTTAAAAAGGCTCACCTAAAGAATGTTGCTATGTCATCATCCTGTAATATCCAGGACCTCATAATGTCATCAAGTGACAAACTCTAACAATAAATATCCCCACAAAACTTCAATAAAAGCAGCAGATTACCACTCTGTCTCCATCTCTTCTGATAGAGTGGGTCCAATTTTTATACATATTTAAATATTAATTTGACAAGAGGGAGAGACTGACAGATGCTCAGTACTGAAGACACTCATGAGGGATCTCTCAAACCTGTATTCAAGCTCTCTCACAGACTAATGCAAAGTATTTCTCCAGGGTTTGCATCAAGATTTTTTTTCTCTGTTACAGGTCAAGAACAGAGAGAAAGGAAGAGACTTGTGCAATGTCTGCTTATAGGGCATAACCTAAGTGAGTGTCTTAACTAATGGCTGTCGGGCTGAAGTTTTCTCACACTTTCCCAATGCCTTAATCTCTCTGTTGAAAACAAAACAAAAAACAAAACAAAACAACTGCTGGCCACTTCTAGACAGGAATATGTGGCTACGGGGCTGGGGGGGGGCGCAATTACAGAATTAAGAAGCAGAGCAACACACTAAGGGATCTGAATTACTGAAAACCTGGCAAATAGATCCCAGATTTTGATAGGAAAATTAAAAAAATAAAAATAAAAATTGAAAATCAGCCTAGATGCCATTGAGCATGTTCAAGTAGGTTCAGGTCCTGTTTCAGGAAGGACCTGCCTGCACATTTGAATTATCTAGGTGCTTCAAAGGCTCCAGGAAATTCTACTTTTTCCTTCTTGATTTCCTCAGTGACTCACACTTCTTTATCCGTGTCAGTGTAATGTCCTCAGAAGCTTTGCAACAGACTATTCTAGGAACTAAATACCCTCAAAGCCCTGGAATTACTTTTTCTGCTGTCATGGGATTTTATTTCCAAAGTTGTATGTTCATATACTACACTGCTTTCAGTTCTTTGTGCACATGTACAGAGAAGCATGCTGTCCTCTATCAGCAAGCCTAGTGTGCCTCTGCATCTGTGCTGGTTTAGGTGAAGAACTGCAGGGTAACTGCACAAGAGGTTTAAGTCAGAGGTTGGGAATTTTGCTGTGCAAAAGATCTGGAGGCTTGACCTAAGACAAAAAAAAAAAAGCAAGCTAATTAATTAGATGTTGGGCTTTTCATTTAGAAGAGCACCTCAAAACTCTGTAAGGCTTTTTTGCTTTATAATGTTCACACAGGCTCAACAGAGGTTAAGAAAATCTTACTAAAATAATGCAACAAACTAAAAAGCTTAGGTAAGCTCTGTTGGACTTTTAAGGTGATGATGCTGAGGGGGAAGCTAGGTTTTTGTAGAGGATGAAATACTTTCTCATATTAATAACTGTATTCTAAATATATTGCATTTGCATCCTTTAAAGTAATTTTTTAATTTTTTATTTTTTTTTAATAGAAGAACAGTAAGCACAACAAAGAATTACTTACTAAGTTTCTCATGATCTAAAATACTTAATAGTCCTTTTTTTCTTGTTGGTCCTCCTCTAAAAGATACCATGAGTGTTAGCCAGATACTATGCTGCAAAGACACCACACTAGTTTCTTACAGACATGTATGACCCCATCCAGCTTCCATAGAGTCAGAGGAATGTGGATCATGCTCCATCTTTCTATTTGTATTGAATTCAAGCTCTTGAGCTGCAGAGATTTTTGGCCATCTCACTGTATGGGGAGCTCCTAGGTCCCCCTGCCACTCCCATCTCCCTCTCTATCTAGCTCAGTAGTTGGCAGACTTATAGGGGTCTCTGTGGCACACTGAGCTGTCTATTTGGATTACTTATGTCTCCATTCCCTTCTCTTCAGATCCCTTGTCTGGCAACAAAATAAAAAATATCAAAAGTATAAAAGCAAAACTGATCACAGCATGGGTTTTTTATGGTATTACCTCCATCCTCATCCCATATCCAGGACATAAGAAAGTGGTTCTTACGTCAACTAAATCAAAACCAACTCGAGTGACTCAGAGAAACCTACAGATTCCAAGAGCTAGAAATTAACTGAATTTTAATTCTATCAGGAAGGTCAGAAATGCAGACTTCACTGGTTGTTTATTATTTTCATATTTTCTTTTAATTGGGACAAAAATAATCTAAACTCATGTCTAGCACTATGGTGGTTCTTTAAAGATCAAATATCAATAAGATAATAAAGAATGCAAATGTTCAGACAGCTGCTCACAGGGAGAGGTTATTTGAAGTAACAGTTCTCTTTCTCCCTCTGCTGCAGCTGGGTTGCTTTTAATTATTAGCAAGAAAAATAACAGGTTTAATAGATGTGGATGCAAGTTCATTTTCACCATTTTGAAGTCAGTTGACTTCTGCAACTTTCACACCAACACTGGGTTTGAGAACATGGATGAGTTTACACTAATGATGATTAAGAGTATTGCTCATAATTCTGAATATTAAATAGATCATAGGGATAGTATGAAGGGTGCTTTTGGATCACAATCATGAGGACTGTCACAAAACACTATCTTAGGTCATGTTGAATCCCCAGCTTTCACACACACCCCCGTGGCCTTAGACAAGGACATGTGATTTTTCAACCACTCAGACATAGATTTCTGGTCCCCCTTCCCAAAAGGCTACAATAGCACCTTTGTTTGAACATAATGCAGAACAACTGCATGCAGGGGCATGAGATCCCCATCACATGCACAGAGAGATGGGAGAAGCTTCAAATGGAGTTTGGTTACTCTGCCATTGCCTGACCTGCCCCAGAGGTAAAAGGAGTTGTGTACAGGGCTGCCTTTAGAGCAGGAGAGAAAATAAGAACCAACATGTCAATATCCATCTGAGGCTTAGATCTAAAGGATCGTCTCCACCTTATCTGCTACATGTGAGATGAAAAACTGTTACATACCTTACTATTCAGCAGACTACAGTCAACCAAGAGAGGATGTCAAAGAGAAGGACATATACAGATAGAAGTGTACCTGCAGTCAGTCACTTACTTTGGATTTCCAGCCCCTGGCTTCTTTCTCCGGAATATGTTGAGGAAAGTGTTGGATTTGCAAGGTGCCTTGCCATCTCCGACATGCATACGCACCACATCTGAGGTGGTGAAGGCACTGCGGACATTCCTCTCAGGCTTCGCTATGATGATGTACATCTTAGGAGTGAACATGCACCCCAGTGCCACTGTCACACTCAGGCTCACTGCAAAACAGGTGGTGATGATCTTGTAGTTGCTCCCGAAATAGATAGGCACAAATGCCAGCCAGATGATACAAGTGGTGTACATGGTGAATGCAATGTACTTGGCCTCATTGAAATTGGCAGGCACATTGCGAGTCTTGAAGGCATAGTATGTGCAGCTCATGATGAGGAGGCCATTGTAGCCCACAGGAGCCACGACGCCTAGGTTGCTGGTGTTGCAGATAAGGTAAACCTCCTTAATACTTGGGTAGGAGAGGATGGGCATCGGGGGCTCCAGGATGATCAGTGTGATCACCAGTGTCAGCTGCACACTGATCAAAATGGAGGCAATGACCACTTGGGCCCACGCACTCATGAAACGTGGTTTACGGGTACAGATCTTCTTTTTGCTGCCTGCCAGGATGCGTGCAATGCGATTGGTTTTGGTCACAAGGGCAGAATAGCACATGGCAGAGGAGAGACCCACCAGAAGGCGCTGGAGGTAGCAGGAAGTCGTGGTGGGTTTAGCTATAAGGGTGAAAGGGCAGACGTAGCCCAGAAAGATTCCAGCAAGGATAATGTAGCAAAGCTCCCGACTGGAGGATTTGACAACGGGGGTGTCCCTGTAGAGCACAAAGATAAGGGTGACAAACATGGTGACCAGGATGCCCAGGCAGGAAAAGACCACAGCCACAATAGATTCTATATTGCTCCACTGGAGGTACTTTACAGGGATGGGTTCACAGCCTGCAGTGCACAGAAAAGAAACAGAGTGTTAGAAAGGTATCTGCTTGAAGAAAGAAATTTTTTTTCTGGCTTCCAGTATAATCTAAACATAACCTTATGCCTATGTGACATGGATTATTAAAACCATTTTACAAAGGAGTGAACTGTAGCATGGAAAAGTTTGGCTGAAATGTGTTCAAAAAGCAGCCATCAGTTTTGGGTATCCAAAACATTTGCTCGTGATGCTACAAAGGCAAATGAGATTTGGACATTTCCTTTGTAATTTTGCATGTGATACTGGCTGACAAGCCCAGCACGTTAAAGGCAGAGAATCCAGAAAAATTTAGGACCTTCCCTCCATTTCAGCAGGGAAAGGATTATTGCCAATCAGAATGGATATCTTTTTTACTTCCTCAGACTAACATTTTAATCTTTATTAAAATCACTATAACATGACCCACTAGATTTTTGTGAGGGTGATTATATAAATAATAAAATGTAATTTGAAGTCTATGGGCAGAAAACCAATAATGAATCCAAAGTAGTATTAGAACTACACCATAGATAATATACCTTCTAAATATATTTCTGCTATTCTTTCTCTTAACCTGATGCTCATCTTGTCAAACTCTCTGCTCATTGTTTTTTCAATAAATAATGGAATTTAATTCTTATGGAGAAGTCAACCCCCCAAAAAATAACTGGAAAGGCTCTCCTTTATGATTAGTGTAGATGTACAAGGTGTCAGTGTAGGTGTCAGTTATGATGGTACTTAACTGTGCTCTCTCACTCAAGTTAAAGGAGTCTCTGGCTACCTTCCTCACTGTGCTGAAGATGTAACACCAGCAATAAACAACACAGAGAAAATAAAATCCTCCGTGTTAATAGGATGTTGTAATTGTGAAGCTGAGTTACTGAAAATCCTCATTCTGGCATTTCCTAATTTCTGTCCTTGATTTAAGAGTGCCAAAATACTTATAACATATTTCGTGATTTTCCCCCACCTCTCAAGTGTCTTTCCCCCCAGCCCCTCACCATCTCCATCGCAGTTTCCCTTCCAGTTCAGTTTTTTCCCTAGTCAGTCACCTCTCAACCCAGATGTCTCCTTTACAAACATTGCTGGTCTAGCTTTTTGCATCCTGGACTGGCTACTCATCACCTCTGCCTGTCTAGGTTGTTGGATACATCTGAGAAGAGGAGGGAAAAGGAAGTGGCATTAGTGAGCTTTTAAGAGAGGCATACTTTTTCCTCTCAGTTTTGCTGCTAAATATTAGCAAGGCCCTTGACATTGTGAGGAGCAAAAGTCATGCTCAACCTCTTCCTCCTCAATACGGCATATATCTTCAGAAACCACCCTCTATGAACTAAAAGCTTGTGAGGCTCACATTTTTGCTTAATTTATATGCATCCTCCACATGGTGACACAAAATTGCCAACTGATACCTCTACCGAAATGTGGCTTCGTTCCTTCGAAATATAGAAGTAAGCAGAGATATGGATCAGGGTTGAGCAGTTTTACTGTAACCTCATTTTGAGAAATAGAAGAAAAAAACCCCTTTCTGTTGAAGTTAAAAAAAAAAAAAACCAACAAAAACCCAACAGCCTGAGGCAAAGTCCTGACATGGAAAATTTCTGCTCAAACTTTTAATGTCTGCCAATGTCATAAAAACTGAAAGAATGTCTTATATTTCTGTACTCTTTGTCTCCAAGAGTATTGGGCTGACTTAATTACAGGTAGTGTTGTCCACTTAACTACAGGTAATGAGGTTACAGGCACTTGTAACACCAAAACCAACAGAAGTGATAGTATGTGCAACTGTAAGTCTTATTTTATAAAGAAAAGGAATTCTGCTTTGCTCAGGGTAGTCTGTTCAACAGTCAGATAGGTGAGGGAGGAAACCGGTTTTCCAACCAGTAGTTTTATGGTGGAACTTTTATTAGAAGTGGGAACATTTCATTCTATCTTAAATGATATTTTCAGAGCTTTAGTGCTGATTCAGCATGGTAGTTAAGCCTGTATCGATCGCTTTAAGCTTATCCTGTGTAAGATCTTATAAATCTGTTTCATTAAATCAGTGTAATTCCCGTGCACCAGCAATCCTGAACATTGCAAAAAGCCGCCTACACTGCTTATATCAGCAAACAGTTGTTAGTTGTCAGCGCCTGTAAAGGTGGGTCATTTCCCAGCTAGGAGAAAGTGGGCTAGGGAACCTTGGTGAGATTGAGGGAGGATACCCAGGAAGTGGTGTACTTACAAGTTTAAAAAAATAAACAATACAAAATTCAAAAAATTTCTTCACAACTAATCCAAACCTAAAAAAGCAGAAAATTAGTGGAAAAAACTTCACAGTTAAAAGCTTCTAGTAAAAAGCTGTTTGGTAGCTTTCATCTGCTATTTTCCCTGCAGTTTAACCATTAATTATTTCCTAGAGCAGAAGGCTAATCGATATTTTTAAAAAAAATTATTTTATTTTTAATTATATTCATATTGCAAGGCCAATAAGACAATTCAGGTTTTTTTTTCTGAGGACATTTATACATCCCAGGTAACTGATGGCCACAAACCTTCATGATTCATTTCATACTAAGTATAAAACTTCCTGTCTCATCTTGTTTTATTCCTTATTTAAGATGATTTATGTAAACTGTGTTTACTAGCTTGACATTCATTCTTCTTATATTAGATTCTGATACTGTAAAAGATATCTCTTCTTCTTGGCACAAGGCCTTAAGATACTGGGTTTAGTGACTATTTGTCAGGTTAGGTTTTTATCATCTGTGCTGAGAAATCCTTTGTGCCTGCTGACTCCACTGAACACATATTTAGGGGAAGCAATCTAAAAAAAAATAAAAATTCTGCCTTTAAAAATAAAATTAAAATGTCAGAAAAGGATTGCTGAGCTAGAGTCTGATTTCAAATGGAGAGAATGAGCACCTTGAAAATCATGTCTTAGGAAATGGGTTAGCATGTGCTTCACATTTCCTAAAGGGACTAAGAGTTTAAAAGCCTCCATCTGTGATGGAAAATGAGACTAAAACTGCACACACGTTTAGCATTTAAGATCTAAGGCAAAGGGAAAACCAATCCGAAATGTGAGATGTGAACGTCTGTGTCTAGATGCTATGGTGACTGACAGGGTATGAATACAACACACAAAAGCAAGTTATAAAAACACACTTGATGGAAGAAATCCTGTCAAGAAAAGAATTCCATATGAAGTGGTACCAATGGTGACTCTATATACCCCTTACAGAATTTATCTATCTCAGTCTCCCTTTTCTAAAAGTTGGGATAGCATCAGCTTCACTTCACAACTTTCTACTTTGTACTGCGATTCAAGTAAATGAATTGCAGGGGTTAAAAAAAGAAGTTTTTTTCCTTGGTAAGACAGAATGAAGAATCTGTACAGGAGCAGACTGCCATTTTGATGTTCTCTAGGAAATTGGTTGATGGCTATGCTGTCATTTGGCTGATGCTACTGTGATTTTAGAACAGCAGCAGTCCAGTCTCCTTGCTGAGAAGAAACACAAAACAGCAGGTCATCTACTGATTTCATTAAAAGTTAATAGATTGCAACATGCCCCTGAGATTTTTTTCCAGCACTGATGCTTTCCTCAACTCCTTTCAGCAGTCCTTGTCATTTTGACATGCCCCCTTTTGAGCTATTTTGGGCAGCTGGTAGCACTGAACCATATTTACTCAAGTGCACATTGATCTCTCACTATGTTTTTGTTCTGCCTTATTGATTAAAAAGAAGTCCTACTTTTCTTCCCTGAATAGTAGATGTAAACAATTTTGTGAATCTCCAAGACTAACAGAACCCAGTTGTCTGTGGATACCTGCTTCAAAATTAGCAGACACTTGTGTCCTAGGAGGGGACACATGGAGGGAGCTAAATATGAGCTTTTCCAGTGGTCAGGACATTTATGAAGGGTGCTGTGGATTTTCTGGTGTCTAGTAATACACATTTTTTCCTCAACTGGGGCCATTTAAGAAGGTATTTATCAAGAACTCCTCTTCCTATAACTCACTTGTGTGAAACTTGAAGGAACTGAAAGATCAATATGATTTTTGTATCCTGACAAATATAGACATCTACACACATCTGGGACATGACCATAGCTTATGTTCCATGGAAAGCCAAGATAGACAATGGGTCAAGTTTCCAAGTTTATTGTGATTAATAATATGTTTTTAGCTGGAGAAGTGTCCCTCTTTCTCTCTCAAACTCTCTGAAAGCTCACTTGGCTTCAGTGACTAGCTTAACAGTATCTCTTGGAGCTATTCAATCAAGGTTTGATTACTTCATCTATGTGCTACATGCTGCAGCAACATCTAGTTGCCAGACAGCCATATTAAAGGACAAATATGTGGTAAGTTGTGCATGTGATCTTCATCTAGGTAGTCAGATTGTTTCTCTGATGAGGAATGGTGCCCTGCTCAATATTGGCAGCCAAGATTTGCAGATGCACCATGAAGCAGAGGTGCCAGTGGTCTTTTACAGTGATACAAAGCCAACCCCAAGGTCAAAGTGGTGCTTCTCAGCACATTAGATCTATTTTCTTGGGGTAATGGTGACTGCAAAGCCCGAAGCAGGTGTGAGGTTGACCTTGGTAGGTACAAAATAACAGAAAGATGCCATAGCATACAGTTCATCCAAAGTATATACACCAGGGATACCAATTCTTGCTGTTTCCCCTTCTTCTGATAGCCTTTCTTAGGATTTTGTTGGCATTTCTCTTGATGACAGGTGCAGTGAGAATAATCTTTATACCAAATGAAAGTCTGGTAGTCACTTACTGAATGGAGTGAAATCCCAGATAAAGTATTACTAGTTGCATATAGAATGATCAGAAAGAATATCAAGTCAAACTGACAAGGATGCTCTCAGTTCTTGTGGCAATCTCTGCTAAAATTGCAGCAAATGTTTCTAGGTTCATTAATAGTCTTGACAGCTTTATCAGTGCTTATGCTAACTGAAGGGGAGGAGCAGACAGACCATGTAATTTCTTCCTGGTAGAAATTTTTCCATCTTTATTGTTGCTACTGATAAACTGAGCCGAAAGATAGCACTTTTCATTCACTCACCATGAACTGTAATGGGATGTGTGCTTAAGTATGTACCTTTAATATCTCTGCATGCTGCCACCTTACTCTCCACCACAAAGCATTCTTCTTGTGCCCTGTAAAATGGGAATGCATCTGGAGGGACACATCCCTACCTGTCAGGTCAGCATTCGGCCACCAGCCAAGCTCACAGGCTTTACATGTGAACTCATCCTGAACAAATTCATTCTCCTTGCAAGCAGTGCAAATCCAGCAGCAACTGACTTCTCCTTTCCTGATCACCTGTAATGAAAAATATATCCTCAGCTATGATCCTCTATAAGACAACACAGAACATCCCCCAGCAAACAGATACTACCTGCATA
Organism: Megaceryle maxima; assembly: GCA_024605025.1. Taxonomy (NCBI): domain Eukaryota; kingdom Metazoa; phylum Chordata; class Aves; order Coraciiformes; family Cerylidae; genus Megaceryle; species Megaceryle maxima. Next base: position 72,965 of record JANHGN010014021.1, read on the forward strand.
TTTCAAAATATGACAGGATTCCTCTTTATAGCACATTTCAAACAACTAGAAAACATGGATCCTGATTCTGCACCTACCTCTGCACATTAAAAATTGTGCTTAGGAGTTCATAGATAATCTCTGGGGACAATTCTATTTTGGCTTTTTTTGGAGCAGTTCTGAGTTAAAAGTACAAAACCATTTTCCCTTTGGTACAGAGATATGGTGAGTGCTGTATTTTTAATCAAACTGAGAAGATGCTTAATCTGAGAGATGGTTCAGGGCAGAGCAAGTAGCTCAGCTGACAATATTTGCATAGTAAAAAGCAGTAAATGAAGTCAAAGGTTGGAACAGAGTGATTAATGTATATACATATATATACACACAAAATTACATGCACAAACACATGAATTCCAGTTTACATGGAAGTCTCTGGGGCTGATTAAGCTACTCTAAATAGAAATCAGAAAAGAGCAAATTAAAAAAATTACTGCTAAATGGTGTAATGGTCCTAGTAGAAAACAAAACCAATATGCAGAGACCAAGAGCATGCCTCAGAACAGTTCTTTTTGAGACAAATGTCCTTGAAAGCTGTATCTTTCTCTGCTGTGAAGGCCGCTAAGTGTAACGATCCAATGCTGAAAAGATGGTTTCCTCGCCTTGACTCTTAGTTTCATCATGCTGAGGCTGAAAGACAGATTAAGGATATCTCCAGCTCACGGGGCTCCAACAGACACTCTCTCTGTTTGCCAGAAAGGACGAATCCAGCCTTCTCCACAGGATCTTCCTATACATCTATATGCAGAGCTAAGTGCAGTAGTCAATTACAAAATGTTTGTGCTGGCTTTGTGGGCTTTTTTTGGTTAACATTTCCTCCTGCAATTTGTGGAGAGAGTCCAATAGACTTCACTGGAAGCTGAATCTGGCATTTCATATGCATGGTGTTTACATATACACACATACACAAACTGCACAATCTCAAAAATGGGGAAAAGATGTTTTGGAGGGTAGTAAATACCAATAATGTTTCCCCTCCAAGACTGTTGGAGTATGTCACTATACCTTTGCCAAATCATCAATCACTTATTGCTTAGAGTAGCAATATAGAATTAAAAAGCTGCAAATGTGCTTATTAGATGAAATTAGAAAGGAAGGTCTGCTCTAAGGTGATTTTCCTGAATGGGCTTCTTGCCATTTTAAACTTACTGTATCCCTATCATTTTCATAGTAGAGGAACATGTCTTTACATCATCCAGACATGGCAGGTGGCAAAGTATTTGTAGCCTGATACAAGTGCTACTGTTTGGTAAACACAGAACAATTTCATTTGTGTTTCCATACCTCCTGTTGTGAAAATGTGACAAATAGTCTGTCTTTCTTTTTTTTTTTTTTTTTTTCTTGCAGGTGTTATTGCTGCAACAAAATACTGGATTCCCATGGGTCACGTTATTTTCAGGATCAGTCCCCAAGTGAATCACAGCTACTGAATGTTGTAGGCAATGAGTAACTGATTTTTTTTTTTTCTCGCATAAGGTGAAATTCAAATCCTGTCACACTAGGATATTCTGCATCACTACAAAAGGCAAATTTAGAAAACATGGGTCTGTATATGAGATGTAAGAGAAAGATGTTAATCTAGCAGTCTTTGTATACTTTCGGCTTTCCTGAGAAAAAGGAAGTCCTATTGCTTGTCTTGATAGAAGCTTGCTTGAGTTTAGGGAAAAAACACTTGACTGGTTATTCATATTTCTACAGCAGAATGTAAGTGACTGAGGCACACCTTGATCTGGCCCTTCAAGCAAGGCTCACTGCACACTGATCGGACCATTCCACTCTTGTTCATCTGTATCCTGTAGTCATCAATGTTCAGCACACCCTCGTGCCAGGTCCCAATGAGGACATAGTCATAGTGGTTTGGCTCTATGTACTGCAGATTCATGATGTCATATCTGCATTAAAAAAATAAAATTAAAAAATAAATTTGAAAAAAAAAAGAGAGAGAGAGAAAAAAAGAGAGTCATTGTTCTGCAACATGAAGGATAAAAATTTACCTTACCCTTCTCCTTCTGCCTCCATAAATATTTATGTCATCCCTTAACACCAAGGACTAGAGCTTCACAGAAACACCAAATACTGTAAGATTTGCAACAGTCATGGGAAATGACAGCTTTGATTGCCACACAGTTGCCAATTGCCTTCTCTGCTTACATAAAACTATGTGGGAAAGATGGTGTGTCCAGGAGGATCTGCATGTCAAAACCACTAAGTTCTGCTAAAGATGCACATGTAGGCATTGTCTCGATGGTGTGTTTTTCAAGATGTCTTTAACATTCACTTGGTGCCTACATCCAGGTTCTTTGCAGTATAGCCACTGCTGGAAGCTCTAAAATAGTCAGTAGAAATGCTCAAACTAATGGAACTGGTATGCCATAAGTTAACTGTAAGCACTAGTTCAACTATTTATATTACCCAGTCCAGTGGGGCTGTCAGGAAAAGTTAGCAGCATAGGCACAAAATTTACTTCCTTGCCCTAGGCAAGTAGGAGAAAACCTCCCAAGGCTAGTGTAAAGGAGACATAAAACACTGTTACAATAAACATTCAGCTTCTCTGCCTCCATCATTGCCTTGCATGTGTTGGATTTGGTGTGTGCACATCCCTTACTGCTAATTATTCTGCTCCTTCTTTTTCCCACAGAATGTGGCTAGCACAAAGCAGTCATTAAACATGGTGATTTCTTAGTAGGAAATAAGAGTTGGAGACTGAATATTAGAGAGGGCACAGAGTGGAAGAGGCTGAACCTACAGGCTGATCTCTTAGGATGAGAAGTGGGAGAGCTCTGTTTAAAAAAGGACAAGAGAAAGAGGGCCAAGAATGAGAAATCAGCACCGGAGCTGAAAATCAGAAAACATCTTTTTTTCTAAATCTGGGCATTGTTACTGCTTTGTTTTTCTTTACTGGATTGTCTCAGTTATAATGAGTGTTGCTAATCTGTATGTGCATTAGGAATGAAAGGTAAGTAAAGTATGAGACATTAATAAAACTGGGATGCTTGTTTGCGGGCAAAGAGACAAATCCGTTTCTTTTCCTTGCTGAGGTTCAAACATGCAAAATTTCAACTCTGCACTTCACAAAGAGGTCTGTTTTTCTTAATTGAGTCTTTGGGATCACTCTAGTTAAAGCTGATTTAAAGAAGTGCATGTTTACAGCAGTATTTAGACCTTGGTCTTGCAAATATGCATGCTCAGACAATGTCAGAGCCACTGCAGAGCTTCACTGAATCATATGGGAAAAATAACACTTGACACTGAATTCCATGGAGCTCCAAGCAGGAGGCAGTTCCATTGGTTGGCAATTGGCTACTAATGGAGGAATTGCTTAGAAGAGCAATAAATTTAAAATTTACTAGGAAATAATTCCTCCTAATATCCCAGTTCTTGCAAAGGAAGAATATAAAAAAGGAATGCTGTTTTCAGGATTACAAAGAATCAGAATATAGAAAGAAGTAGTAATACCTTGGCACTTTATAATGTATACTCAACAGACAGGAGTAAAATTGAGCATGAATGTACATGCTTCATCCTAGCAAGAAGAACCTACTTGTATTTTAGTGTGACCTTGTATTAAGCTGATGCAAAATCAGTTACTCTGGACTGTAAAATGAACTCAGGATGGGAGATAAAAGATTATTAAAACATCACATTCCCTAAATTTATTTTTTTGAGCCTGCAGAGATTGTTTTCATTTTTGAAAAAATATATTGCAAAGCACAGAGTGGCATTAATGCAATATTAATCAAGAGTCAGAAATTTCAGGGATATGATTTTAGGTTGAAAGCCATTCTTATGTTTTCTTATAATATTGTTCCTGTTCTTATTATTTTTCTGTAAAAGGATAAAGCATGCAGACTAAAAGCTCCTGCACAGTCTTGCATATGGTAAGTTGTAGTACAACACAAGTTTCATATGCAGCTTGAATTTTAAATGAAAAAATGTGGTCTAACAAATACACTTGCTATATGGAGACATGCTTAAGTTTTTTATCTTTTCCTTCATGAAAAATTTTTGCCTTGAATGAGACAAATTCAGTGCTGCAACACCTCCTCCTGGCCCCCCAACCACATACACACAACTTTAAAAGTTTTGGGCCATGTCCAAGCAAAAAATTTTTATCCTAAAAGAAGAGGGTTTGACAAGAGTTGTGAAGTTCCTAAGAGAGTGAGGACCATGGAGGCAGATGGATGTCACACACCTATGGCAGCATTTACAGAAGCCATGAAAACATTCTGCAGACAAGAAAGTGAATCCTTCTTTTAATTTAAGAGCAAGATCTCTGGTATATTGGGAGAAGATGTGACCAAATAGGTGGTGTCATATGACCATTAGCCAGCTGGTCACAGGCACACTCTTGCTCTGCTTAGTCTGAGATAGCTGAAGTTACCTTTTTCCTTATCTGTAATACTAGACTGCCAGTGAAGTTTGCTACCCTGCAGAGTGGAAAACAACAATGCTGAGCAATGCTGGGATGTAACTGGCCAAAACAACCACCCATGAAGCCAAACTCCAAAACAACAACATATATATATATATCTGCAATATCAAAAAATATTGTTTAAATACAAATTTGAAGACTTTGCATTATGCATTTCATAATTTACTCAAAGCATTGATGTTGACAGAGTCACCATGTTTGAAGCCAGAATAGCTACTGAAAAATTTGAACTAGATAGACTTACATGGGTCTACATCCAAGTTAAGGGAAAAGGAACAATATTTGTTAGCTTGTGAACCACAGCATTTCTCCACACATCAGAGGTCCCAATGTAGGGGCTGAATGTTCTCCTGCCCATTGTAACATAGCATTTTATGGTCAGAGGCCTTTGCAAACATTTTGTTCTAGAGAGGTAGGTTTCTTCATACCTGCCATAAACTAAGAGTAGGTAGTTACCCTCGAACAGACAAGAGCTTGAAATGTATCTGTCCCTTTCCCCTTGCACAGACCCAGAGAAGGATGTGGTGTTGACTACTGCCTCCCTCACACCTGCTCCAGACATTTCTGAGAATTTGAATGATACGATTACTATTGAGAAAGAAAATGGGAGGTACTCAATGTAAGCAGAAGTTCGGAAATTTTACCAGCATATTCTTAACAATGTTATAGTGAGCACATACTGTTGATTTTCCAGAGCTCCATCCACATAACTTTTCCCAAAGGCAGCACAGTCTGTTAAGTGACTGTATTTGTGCCTTTCTTATAAAGATCTGCTTCACATTTCTGCATAAAATCTCTTCAAAGGAAAGATTCTGCACAGAAGAAATAAATCTTTGAAAAACTGCTTTGTGTTTTCTAATCTCATTTTGATAAAAGCTTGAAACCATGAATTGAGCCTGAGATAGAAAAGAGTTATATCTAAACAAATGGTTATGGTTTGATGAAACTGTAAGGGGGTCAAACAGGAAATTATGTGTCAGGCAAGCAATAATACCATTTACTTGGTCTACCCATGATGACTGTAATTAGGAGAGTTGTAAGAGTCAAAGAACCACACATATTTTGAGAATAAATTACGAGGAAGGTTGTTGCCTTCTAAGAAGGAATATTGATTTATTCTGTCTCATGAAGTTGACTTGTTCACATTATGGTAGCATAATATCAAAAAACTTTTTACATATTTGTGTGGCATTCTTGCTCTGCCATAGAAAAGCTAAAAAACTAGGAAATTCCAGATCTGTATCTCTGCTGTATTTAGGTGTTGTATGTGGTGTTTATCTTTTCATTTTGCTGAGTTACAAAAGCTCTTTTGAATATTGATATAGTGGTATGGCCTATTCACATCCACAAAGGGATTTTCTATGTTGATCTGTGGAGACACTAGGGCTAATCTGTAACTAAATACAGTTCTGAATGGGCATAAACTACCGCAAAGATCTGTCAGACTGTACAGATCATATTTCATATAAATATCACCATTCTCTGATATGATATTACCCATCTCATAAATGCCACAAACTGACCTAAGGATGACAGTATGAATAACAAAAAAGTTAATTTAACTTTCTTGCCCAAACTTGCTAATCAAGTTATGCCAGGGGAGGTTGTTGGATATTAGGAAAAAAACCTTCTATACCGAAAGGTTTATCAAAGACTGGAACAGGCTGCCCAGGGAGATGGTTGAATCACCATCCCTGAATGTATTTAAAAGCTGTCTAGATATGGTGCTTAAGGATATGGTGTAGTGGTGACCCTGGTAGGGTTAGATAATGATTTGACTTGATGATCTGAAAGGTCTTTTCCAACCATAGCAATTCTGTGATTCTGTAATTCTGTAATTCCAACTGTGAAAACATAAATCAGGGGGGAAAAAAAAAAGAAAATAAAAATAAGTCATCAAATTCTAACTAGGACAAGGAATTGAGATAAATTAACCTTGCTATAGATGAAAATGATTGATGGAATAAATTCTATCATTCTGATTTACTAAGAGAAATATCCTTATATAAAGCCTCACATATTTTGAATTCAGAAACTGTTCATTCTAATTCTATGCTTGGTACCGATTAGAGCTGCGGAAATGCTCTCAGGTGACAACATAATAAATAAGATTTGGGCTAAAATTGGAAAATTACATCTAAACAGCCAACCAAATAACTAACAGGCAGACAATGCAGCATATGCAAAGCTGGAACAATGCTTTTATGGAGATAAATAGTGTGTAATAAACTTAAGGCTACACTAACCAGTAATTTCTCTGTATTATTTAAATTGTATGTGCAAATACAAGATTTATACATTTTTTGTCAATAAGTATGTGTTTGACTGTAAGGGAATTGCGTGTCTCTACTTTCAAAGTCTGACCTAGCTTATCTATATCTTTGATTTAAAAAAAATGAAGTATATAATGCTCAAGAAGGAGACCAAACTGACCAGCTTTTTATTACTATTCAAATGTAACAAAGACGTTTAAATGTATATATTGTTTATATATAACAAGCAATACAAATAGTAAATGGTTAAAAAGTTGGTCAGTTTTGTAATAAAGGGTTGTAATAGATATAAGAGCTGTCTTAAGGACACTGTCTCTTTGAAGGCATACGCCAGACTGCAAAGTCTTGTTTGTTCCCAAGCTCTCTGTGCAGTGTTGGCACTCCGATGCATTTATGCAATAAACCCAAAGATGGAGTGAGAGAGTCTTTTATAACGCTTTAATAACTTAGTAGGAAAACTAACTTCAATGAAGGAACCCATAGGTAGGTTTCAATTAATAATGGAATGTATACTCCAACATCTGAATTAAACTTATTTTTAAAAAAACAATAAAAAATTCTGTCTGAGAGCTGTCACACTTAAAATAGTTGAACAGAGCCCACAGAACTAAATGAAGAGGAAAATGTCTCTGTTAGCTGGCTCCCATAAAGGAAACAAAGGTGGTGTCCCAGACCACAAAGTTGCTGTCTCATCCATTGTTCCAGTACATACTGTGTCTGCTAGAGAGGGGCAGACAGTAGCAGCACCATAGCTGGAATTTACCAGACTCCAAATGAGTGAAACACAGTATCTTCTGGCAAACAAAAAATAATGTCATTTGTCCTGCTCTACTCAAAACTTCCTTTAACCTCTGGGACAGCTGATCTTATTTGGAGTGAAACAAGTAAAGGAGAGCACATGGGAGTTCACCAAGCAGAACTAAATATTAACTGGCAAGGATACAGCAGAGCTCTAGATGGAAAAATGTGCTCTACAGCCCTACTTTCAAAATCTTAGCTAACAAATTCTTCATTAAATTCCAATCACTTATATTAGGCTTTATACATATTAAAACCCTGGTTCTGAGCCCCAGTGGTACCTGAGACATCGAAAGTCAAAGAAAGCTCCATCACTAAACTCATCAACATTCCCCCTTCCAACATCTGGATTAATTAGTTGTGATGAAACATCTCTTTACCTTCCTGGGGCATCTCCCTTTTCATCAAACCAAACTTCTTCTCCAGAAACACCGATGAAAGAGGATTTGAGGAGGAATTCCAAGAGCTTGCTGCCATCAATTGGCTTCATAGCATCACACAGCCCAACATGTCCAGGGCAAAGGGAATGATGCATATTTTGTAGCCCATGAGCCATAGCATATATAGCATTGATGACAAATCCCATTTTACTGTCCTGCACATAATTTTCTTCTAGGCTTTCATTGCCTACAATAGCAAAAAAAAAAAAAAAAAAAAAAAAAAAAAAAAAAAAAAAAAAAAAAAAAGCATTGTTATAAATGAAGGTGAAATAACATGAAAATATGAAAAAGCAATTAGATATAAAAAGGGACTTTCTTATTGCTCTTATAAAGCTTTAGAAGCCTAAACAGGGTGCCAGCCAGGAATTTTCATTAAATTAAAAAAAAAAAAAAATCCAAACAAAACAAAACAAAAAAATCCCAACAAACTTTCTTTTTCCAGAAATCTTTAATTCTTTGAAAGTGAAATGCCTTATAAGAAAGCTTCAGTTTAACCAATTTGTCAGCTTTTATGTGTTCATTTTGGAAATTTTCCTTGTCATTCCACAATGTTATTTATGCTAAGAAGGGTTAAACAGCCCAGCAACAGAATCACACATTTCAGCTAGAATTATTTGTAAAAGCAATTTCCTTGAAATTTGAATTTTTGCCATATTCAAAGATTTTTTTTTAAATCTCATGATTTTGTGGGCCAAGATAACAATGTCCCTTTCAGTGTTAATTAGCAAACAATGTAAACAGAAAAACTTCTCAAGTTATCAGCAATAATCATTTTAGCTAAAAGCAGTAGTAGATGTGCCAATTTGGGAGTACTACATAAAGTCAAATTAAGTTCATAACTCTAAAAGACTTTTTATGTAACTGCAGCATGAGCAGACACTGAAGTCTCTGTTGATCAGAAGCAATGTGGCAGAGAAAGTTTTCCTCACAAACACGTTTAACTCTGATAAACTGATATGCAGGCACTGCCAGAGGGTGCCGTTTGTGGTTGCAATTTGCATCAGACCCCGATGGGTGCTGTGCCATTCCCCCACTTTCTGTCACAAGCTGCTGAACGCTGTCAGCGCTGACTTCAAGTCATGGCAGACCTCTGCTTCAGGGGTCTGGAGAGAGCTGAAAGTAAAAAACCTCCATGTTTTGTTTCATTGCCCCTGAGTCATTCTATCACAATATGCTCCAAACTGCAAGATGCTTTTATCTGTAGACCTCCCACGTTACCCAGTGTTTAGCAGGCATTTGCAATCCAGTCTCTGTTACTTTGTCTAAGTAACACCTTGTCTACATTAGGGAAGTAGGATGTGTGAGAGACTAGGTGTTAACTGACACTTCTCAAATCCAGGTTGGAGCAGATAGTTGTCATTTTAATATGAAGAAAAGAAGAAAATCTACAAGTTCACTGAAACTTTCAAGTTAAAAAATAGTTCCTTCCCCTAATGCAGATATGATACAGCTTTCAAATCAAATTGTCAAGACCATCCTTATAGTTGTCCTTGGAAAAGGCTCTTATTTGGTAGATCTTCTCAACTTGTTTGCCCTATAACTCAGAAATATTAACTGATAATTCATTAGAATAGCACAGTGCCAAAGGGCAGGTATGCCTAGATTTCATTTTATACGTCTTTCTTGCACAGGACATTCATTGCAAGTGGGTAGGAAAGTCTTGCTTCAGTAACTGTTTTCCAGAAGAGCTGAGCATAGCAAACAGTTGTGATGGTGAGTTGAAAAAAAAAAGCCTTCTGAAAATAGCATAATCTTACTGAATGAGTTCATTTGTTCCTCTCACTGCCATACACTTATCACCAGCACCACCAAGTAAGGAGCAGGTGGAGAAATATTCCCCAGAGGCAACATATCTGCCACTTATTTTGCAAAAGAATGTTCATGACTCCCAATAAAAACACAAGAAACCAATGCCATTCAGATCCATGTTCAGAAACACAGAAATAATAGAAATCATATATGTAAACCGACAGAATATTTACCCAGGGAAACCAAGAGTATGCCACTACTTGTACTCTCCCTTATGTACTGCATATAGTACATATGGCATGGTCTAGACATCTATTGCCTGAATATGTAAATGTGCAGTCTGTATGTGCTGTCTCTAGATGTGTTTTATCTGTTGTTTAGTCCCTTAGGATTAACACACTGTGAATTTATCACTGATTGTGCTTTCTTGTAAATAGAAAACAAATGTGTTTCCTATCCATGTGTGAAAGAGAGGTAAAAAGCCTCTAAGCTCAGCACAGGAGTCCTCTTGTGAAGTTTCTAAACAGCAAGTGGTGGAAGAGATCACAAAATGACAGTGCACAGCACGCACTGACAGTTTTCTACCTGAGAGTTTATCTCGGACACCTCCTTAAATTCTAAATTAGTTGGTGTTTTTTTGTTGTGGGTTTTGTTTTGGGTTTTGTTTTTTTGTCTTTTTTTTAAAAAAAGGAATGCAAACGGTAATTCAGGAGATAATGATAGCATCCATATGTGCTTCCTGAGGCAAGCATTCATGTGGCTGGTGAAGGTAGAAAATTAAATGTAAGAGAACATGCCAATATTTAGAAAGAGGCCATTTCCTCAACTATGTATTAATTCAGCAAAGTATGCATTTGCTTTCTCATATTTCAATACAATGTGGATACCTGCAAAGAAAATAAATATTTGATGGTTGGAGAACTTGATTTGGACTAGTTAGTAGTGAACATCTAGCTAACATTAAGGCTCCAAGCATATAGTCCCACACTGCCAAGGTGACTGCCTTAACATCATCTATAGAAATAACTGGACTGTAGAGGAAAGTAAAATGTGAAGCATCATATGCTAGTGAATTGTCTAAAGAACAGTAATGTAGACATGTCTATGTATAAGTAAGATATTTTTCATAAATCCAGCATGGGAATTCATGCTTTACCTAAACTTAAATTCCTGCAGTCAAAATCCATTTTATTTCATTTTCATCGTAATAAGAAGTTATTGATATAATTACAGAATCACAGAATCATCTAGGTTGGAAAAGACCCATGGGATCATCGTGTCCAACCATTCACCCTACTCTACAAGTTCACCTCTAGATCATATCCCCCAACACTACATCTAAGTGATTCTTAAACACATCCAGGGATGGTGATTTAACCACCTCCCTGGGCAGCCTATTCCAATATCCCACCACTCTTTTTGTGAAGATTTTTTTCCTAGTGTCTAGTCTAAACCTACCTTGTTTCAGCTTGATGCCATTCCCTCTGGTTCTATTACTAATTACGCGAGAGAAGAGACCAGCACCAACCTCTCTACAATGTCCTTTCAGGTAGTTGTAAAGAGTGATGAGGTCTCCCCTCAGCGTCCTCTTCCACAAACTAAACAGACCTAGCTCCTTCAAATGGTCCTCATATGAGGACAGTTATGCATTTGAGCTTGTAAAAATTCACTTATGATGATTAGTAAGAGATAGGTGAGGTTTTTTAAAACAAATGAAATAAAGTAATTATGTTCAGCCGGAGACAAAACAGAGGCAATCAATGTTCAGTGAAGTTTTCATAGCTCAGCTTTACAACAAATGCAAGAACTACACTATGTTTCTTATGGTACTTCTCTGTAAAGTTGTGTTTTTCCTCATTAGGTCTTTGAAATGTAACAGAACAAAGAGGAACTCTGAACTGTGAAGCTTCTATTTTTCTCATCCTTTGGAAAAAAATACCATTGATCTACAAAGACTAATTTGAACACTACAGTTTATTAACATTAAAAATAGAGAAGTATTTTGTTAGCTTTTTTTTTTTTTTTTTTTT
>JANHGN010014021.1:84822-94844 GCA_024605025.1 Megaceryle maxima
TTAATTATCATTAAAAATAGATATGTATTTTTTTATTTTTTTTTTTTTTTTTTTTTTTTTTTTTTTTTAATTTTAGGTACCTTAGTTTTCAATGAGCAAAGAAAAACTGTAAGCCCTGTGAGTACTGGATTAATTTTAGTCACTCAAATTAGGCTGTTACTTTTTTGAGTGACCTTGAAGAATTCAGGTGTCCTAAATTTCACACTTACTTATTTTTGTATTATATTCAATGCATAACTTCCTTAATAATTTGATTTTAACAGTTCCTCAATAGTCTGGGTAATTTTTTTTAATCACAGGTTTATTCTTTGTTTCTGTCAGTTAATCTTAAAGCTGAGAAAGGAGTAGGGTATATACATATACTACTAAAAGAAAATAACCAACAAAGGAAAACCCAAACACTATACCCTGGATGAATATAACCAAAAAAATGCTGCCAACACTGCAAAAAAGAATACCTCAGTAGAGGGGGAAAGAAGAGGGGACAGGCCAAAATTTCATGAAACTCACTGTGAGTCTTTCCTTTTACCATAATGTGCCTCACATCTAACTTATAGCTTCAGCTAGGTTCTTAAAAGGACCTTAATGTAAAGCAACCATTAATTTGGTTTGGAGCTGTGAAGTTGGGTGAGAACGGGGTTCTTGAGAGCAGAGTGGGTACTTGTGCAAATACCACCTAATAAAGTGAAATTAAGAATTATGGCTAGAAATGGGTTAACTTTCATGTATAAAGATAGGAAAAGTCTATGTTAATATTCAATATGAAATTAAGCACAAAAGATTACTCGTTTGCAGTCCCCAGAAAGACTAGGGCATTTGAGAAGGAATTTGGGCTGGAAAGAAATGTAAAAACATTTTGTTTGGGGAATCTGATCAATACCTAGCCAGTTGGTAAATTTTGAACAAACACACACATTTGTTAAAGAACACAGTCTGTTCACAGATGATTCTTGATGAGAATGAAAATCAAAAATCTGTTGAATAAAATGGTTATAAATTATGATGTTTCATCTGAAATAGGCAGATAGTTTTATGATTTGTTAATAATTGTCATCTGCTGAATATTCAAGGCCACATAAAAAGAGATTTTATTGTCTTGCTCCAGTTAGCAACTATTACGAGAGCTATCAGTTTTTTCTGGTGGTCCTGACAGAGGTCTGAAGGTCTTAGAAATAGTATTTATTTGTTGTGGTCCTTCCAAGGGTTGATATGCTTCATGAGTAGGCCATATGAGACCTTAGCTTTGTTGCAAGCTAAAACATGGAGATGGTTACATTCAATTTGAGTGCCCATTTAAGAAAAAATAATAATAAAAAATAATTATAATAAAAAAAATTATAATAAAAAAATATATTCTGGAATCACAGTCTGGGATAAATTTCACTGGGAAGATGAAGTAAAAGAAATCTCCCATACTTGGGTTGTGTGTGTAACAACTTTGCACAAAGCTGTGCCGAACAGTAAAGAGGGCTCCCCCCACAAAATGCCAGGTGGCAGAGCAGGGGTTACACCATGAAGTGGTACACCAGTACCCAGGCAAATGTCCATATGCAATGGAGAAATTGTGGAGGCAGATTTCTTATGCCCTCCTTCAGTTCTAACATGCACCATGTTAACCACAAGCTTCCTAGAGACATGGTTGATGCCCCAAGCTTGTCAGTGTTTAAAAGGCATTGGGACAATGCCCCTAACAGCATGCTTTAACTTTTGGTCTGCCCTGAAGTGGTCAGGCTGTTGGACTAGATGGTCATTGCCAGTCACTTCCAAATGTACTGAATTAAAAAAAACCAAAACATTGAAACAATGGCCCTGAGCAAACATGTCCATCTGGCTCTGTAGAGCTTGTGTAGAGTTGTGCCAGTGACATAGGATGTCCTTGGAAAGCAATGGAAGTCACACATCCTGTGTCATAGGTTCTTGCAAGGAGCAGGGCAAAAGACCGACAAGCTGAACCGATCAGTCATGTCAAATCTGAGCCTTTAAAGGTAAGACCCAAGGATTATGTTGGCAACTAAATGACACATGAAAGTTGATAAAGTGACATGGTTTGTTATGTTCTTAGTGGAATTTGGCTTTTTTGATGCTTAACTATCTAAATATTGTTTCATCTTTGGAAACATAGGAGAGAAAATATAATAAATTATACATTTCTGTTTTGTTACCAAGTCACTGAAATACTTTTTTGGTTTTCTTAATTTTTTTTAGTAATGGCTAATCCTCTGAATAACCATGTCAAACTAAGATTCTATGAAACAATTTTGCAAAGAGTTTCATTTGTTTAAACCCATTTATCATATTGGTTCAGATATTTTACAAATATTGCCAATTCACTCCCTCTCACATTCTATTTAGAACATCTCTTACATTATGTAACAACAAAGTTTTTTAACAAATTTCACTTTAAGGCACTGCAAAACAAATAACACGGATTATAATGTCTTAATATAATTAGTATAACAATAGCATGTTGAAAACCTGCGCACTGTCTTTTTCTCTTCATATCACCTTCTTAATAGCAAGTACATTCTGTTCATTAATAATGTATGGCTAAATGAGATCCTCACCTCTTGATGGTATAAAGAGGACTTTTGTTCACACTACTGTGGTCATTCTGTCCAAATGTAAGTCACATGCAACAAGTCAATTATTCTATATGAAAGCATCCAAACACCTACTTCTCTCAGCCCACAATCAAATATACAACTACAGTTGTATTTTCAGAAGTCACTGCCTGTATTTTAGGCAGTTCCAGACATAGCTGACTGCCTATAAGGGAAAGGTCAGCAAATACTACCTGGTGATCAAAATAAGCAATGGTGGATCAGGGCTGCAAGCTTCACTTGTCATGGGCTGTCTCAGTGACCTTGCTGTCTCTCTGTGCAAGTTAATGTGAGCACAAACAATTAGTGGAAAAATGATTTAATTTTTGTCTGGTTTAGCAAGCCAAAAGAAGGTCAGAAAAAAAAAAAAAGTTTTGTTTCAACATCAGTTAAAATACTATTTGTAATTTTCATGAGGTAGAATGACAGTCTGGAAAATTTTTCACAGACTGTAATAAATGCTTCATTCAACCTACCAAAAAAATCCCATCATTGTTGTTTCTTGTATGACTTCTACTCTCAGGAGAAAAGTTGTACTGTTTTCAAACAAAAATGGACCATATGTGTAATGGTTACACCTTCACTTCCTACTTTGATGTCTGCATCTTTGCAGCAGGGAGACAAGTTCAAGAGACAGATAAATACAGTGAAAGAAAGGAAAGATAAGACATACAGGGAGGATAGTAGAAGGGCTATCAAAAAGATAAAAGATAAAACAAGTAACTCAATTCTCGTTGTATGTGAATTATTTGTTTGACTGAATAAAGCACCACTGATTGTCAGGTAAGGGTGAAGAAAGTTTTATTATTTAAGAATAGGAATCTTTCCTTGACTGCTGCCTGAGCATCATATTACCAGTCTATAGAAGATAATTCAGGAGTCTCTACAGAATTGCAAGTTGCTCTGCCCTTTGGCGAGAAGAGAGGAAGAAGAGCTTTCACCGGAGCAGCCAAAAGGAAGGAATAACTTATAATATGTGAGTTCTACACCAGATTTGAAACACTCTGATAAAGATTTGACATCTTACAGTACTCATGAAGCAATAAATGGAGTTCACAGTGTTGCAGAGTTCATTTTCAGGATGTCATTAAATCAGAAAGGTTTCACTTCCATTCTTCAAATGTTTTTTATTTCTCCAAAGAGATTAAATTATAATTGATGTATTTTTCACTGAAAAGCTAGGGTACAATTACAGTTACCCATTGAGATTGCTATTTTCTTTCTGAGAACAGGAAAATTTGTGGGTCTCCCAGGTACTTCTGCTTTGTTATATCTGATGAATGTTGCTTTTTAATTTGGATTAGTGTTATTCTGTTCTTGTATAAAACTGCAGTGAAAGCCATTCAAAAGCTAGGCTTTCAGCAGAAGCTCCTCAAAATTTTGCTCTAGAATCCTCTAAGGCATTAACAGGATGCTGATTGCAGCAATATCTGTATGAAATGGGTTATTTATTTTCTCTAGCAAAGTTGGTCAAATAACTAAAGAACCTTCTTCCCCTGGAATAAAGTTGATACTGAATTTAAAAGGGCTTGGTTGGGTTTTTTACTTACTTTTACCAAGCTATCTTTCACATTTGTCAGCTCAATGGCTAATGAAAACCAGAATATTAGTTCAGCCTTCAATGCACAGGTTTTCCTTCATTTCAGATATCTAACACCTAAACTTTAGAAGGTTAGTCCCCTTTTTAGATATACTATACACCACCAGTGTCTTCAGTTTCCTTGTCTGTTTTTGTGAGAATGCCACATTACTCTTCAGTGTTCAAAAACAAGTACCTTCCTGTTGTCTCTCCCTGTGTGTCATAAGCAGTGGAGAAAGATTTTAATTACATTTACTTTCTTCGTTCTCCATATAATGTTACGTAAGCACATTAGGGTTTCAAGAGCTTAGTGTCAGTCTCCAGAATGAGACTGGCATACACAAATATAACTGCCACAGTGAAGCTGAAATACTATGATGAGAAATGACTACACAAGCTGCTGACTCACTTGTTAATCAGATGCAAGGGGAGTCTCAGATTCAGTAGGCACTGGGCAGGAGAAAAGGGACTGAGCAATGCTAGCTAGCCCTACAAGTCTGAACTTGCAGGTCCAGTCCATCCACGCAGAACAAAACAAAACAAAACAAAAGGAGACTAGTTTCTAACTGCTCCTGTATCACCCAAACTGAAAACTTTGCTTAGCAGATGCAAGAGTCTGAAGTTCAGTTCCCCTCCCTGCCCTTTCTCTCTCTCCCTATGGACATTTAGACTCTCACACAACTGTTTGACTCGTGGAAAAGCAGATTTAAGATGTAAACACCAAGTGACAATGCACATAACTCATGCTAGCACTGTGGGGGATGACAAAGCTCTGTTCAAATGTGCCTGTGTCCAAGAGAGCAGAAATGGCTCTCTTCTTATGTCTCCTTTCAGGTCACCCAAAGGAGCTAAGCAGGGGTTGAGAAGACTCATTTCCCAAAGGCTGTCTGCAGCTTCAAGTGAATGCAAAGCCTGGGCATGCCTGATACGGGCACATGACAGTGCTGGGGCAAGAGGGCAAAGTCCATCTGGGTGAGATATATATTCATAAATGTATATACAATGCTGCAGCCCCTCTCTGCCTTCAGAAGAGTCTAGACGGAAGCTGAAGGCCTTTGCAGCAGTTGACAGCGTGGTTTTGCCAACACTGCATCTCTGGAGTGGAAGGCAGGTGAGTGAAAAACAGGCCTGCAGTGGAGAAAACAGTCCTTTTCCCCTTCTCCGTAAATCTGCATCACCTGCCCTGTCTCTCGTGTTGGCTGGCAGTAAAAGAAAGGACTCAAGGGAAGTATAAAACACCACCTAAAGGCCATACCAACAGCATAGCTGTCTGTATGTCAGACCCCCAGGAAAGCACTGTCTCTTGCTTCACTAGGCTGCCTCTGTCAAGGTGTAGCTCTGTACCATCACAGATTTGTGATCTACACAGATTGTCCCCATTTATAATTCTTGCCAGAAAGCTCAAAAACTGATTACAGAGTTGAAAAGTTGCAAGAATATGTGTCCACAGAAAGTATAGCAACAGGAAAAAGATCAGGAAACTGGATAATAAGTGGACAACTTCTACAAGTTAATGTATGTGGCACATGCTGTAAAATGAAGATCTGGAGAGATCGACTTATAGCAGATGGCTTGACAGAAGCTCACCAGCCTAATAAATCTTCTCCAGGGGATGACAGTATGGCCTGAAGCCTCTTTGTTTCTTCCCACTGGGCTAGAATTTTCATAAGGAATTTTACTTACTAAAAAAATCTAGGTTTTGTGGCCCTATAAGGATGATTTGCTGAGATTCTTTCTCCTGTGAACAAACCTACAAGCTGGTATTTGAAACCTCTTCTGTACATAGCCACTGCTATAAGCTGTTAAAGGCTTGTCAAGAAATTTTAGCATCTCATCTCTTTGTTTCTAGCTTTTAGTGGAGTGATCATGATGAAATAGCTCTGCAGTGAGGATTTTTTTTTATGAAATCAAAACTGAAGGATATACAGAATATAGCTGAGCACAAGTAAAAAAATCAGCCCCCTTCAAGACAAAAAGAAAGATCCATGCCTGTGATTATTATATGTGTTCTTGCAATGCAATCAGCTTGAGAAATAAAATAACATATCCAACAGTGAAGCAACCTAACCAAAAGAAGGTTATTGAGTACCTCATCTTGACTATTATCTTAACTCCTGGCCTTTGGGATTAATAGACTGGAAAGCAACAGAGGAAAATAACTGTCTGTATTTGACATAAATTAGTTTCTATATCTTAGACTTCCAGGCAAACACAGTTCAGTATCAGTTCAAATGGTTTGAACAGAAACATGACTTTGTATTTATGTACCAACCTTTTCATGGCTGCATTCATGCACTGAACTGGGACTATACTTACAACTGCCATAATGCATATAATATTATGAACGTTCATTATTATGCACATTCTAATGAAGATGTTTGTAATTAACTCCCCCATGAGGTGAGTAAGCTGTAAAGTTATTTAACCTACTTGTTGATGATTAAAAAATCAATAATTAGCCCTTCTAAGTTTATGGAAATTAACCCCCAAATAAAATACCACCATCACCTACTGGAAGACTCTCGGAACTGACCAGGAATCTGGCCTGGCATGACAGTGGCTTGTCAGTACCTACTGTCAAATATACAAATGTAATATTCAAGGATTAAAACTAGAAATCAATTAAACTCTGCTAATGATTCTGAATTTAGGGAATCCATCAAGTCAGAAATAGTTTGGCCTTAAAAACAATCTACTCTGATTCATATAGTGAGGACATAACATTAAATGACATGCTGCCCATTCTGGAAACGGGCAACACAGAAGATAATTTGAAGTGATTCCAGTGCCTTTTTTTAGAGACAGAGAGTAATTATTATGAGAGCTTGACAAATAATTATTATGATTAATTTGTTTTTTTTTTTTTTAAAGCTGGACTATGTACAAACTGCCTGCAAAATGACCACAACGTGTTCTAATATTTATTTGAAATTATTATTTAACTTTTGCAGCTAGACATTATCAGCTCATATTTTAATTATAAATGAATATTTCATCTTATAAACAGCAATAAAATATGCCAGCTGATTATTATTTTTTCTGTTGTTCTTTAATTGAATGGTTTGTGCATGTGATCAGTAAAGACACTGATTCAGCCCTTGAAATCTATCTTATTAGTTCATTAGCTGACTAAAACTTAATGCTGACAAAGGTATCTGAATGGTCAAGCCCAGCCTTTGCATTTAAAGGACACAGGCAATAGCACAGTTATTTTAATGGAAGAGTCACAAATAGGGTGAGTGGAAAGAAGGGCCTTTGCCCTGACTGATTATGGTTAGAGGCCATACTCTGGTGTTGCATCACAATCCACCAGTGCAATTTTATTCTTTGAATTTTTTTCCCCTCATTATTTTCACTTCTTTTGTCCCCTTTCTTGGGAATATGACAACAGGGAATTAAATTTCTTGCTTTTACTGTGTGTTCCATTGCTTCTTCTATCACTCCCAGAGATAGTCCAACAATGAACTGAGCCTCTCTCTCAGACTCTGCAGTGTCCCAAAAGTGCCCATGATCCTGAGGCCTCAGGCACCATTTTAATGTGCTTGATTATTACTGCAGAGACCTTGGATGTGCCTTCTTCTCTTGCTTGCTTTACAGCTTTCTTCCAATGCCATCCTGACCCAGTCTCTCTAAGGACAGGATCCCAAAGAGCCCACTTTTACATGACCTAAACTCCTGTGGAGAAACAATTAGAAAGAAAGAAAACCAAACCTTCAATTTTCTCCTCTCCCTCAGGTAACTATGTAACCTTGCTGTTTTACTCACAAACTCCATTAAAGACACATTTAGAACTACTATTCTTAATGAATCTGTTATGTGGAACAAGTCTAGCAGATAATAAGTTGCTGCTGCTCTCACATGAGACAGAAATGAACACAAAATAAAATCCATTTACAAATTTAAAGAAATATTTGCAAATTTTTATGTTATTTGGCTAGCTTTAATTATGCTTTTCAGGCAATTAAAATAAATAAATAAATTAATTGTTGATTGAGATACCCTTACAGACAACCTAATACAACACACAATGATGGAAAAATGAAAAACACAGGAAATTGGATTGATTAAATTTCAGGTGTCATGCTTTTTATATGAAGTCTGAGACTTTATCTGAAAGAAAGGGACAGAGCTCAGTAATCATGCTGCAGCTTTCAGAAAATTAACCACCTTAGATATTTAAATTAGGAATGTGGATACATATTCAGGCACCTAATTAATTGACTTGATTAATACCTGAGTTTCTCTAGGTGCTGTTGACTTCCATGGGAATTATGGGAGATCAGTACCCTTAAAAATCAGGCCAATTTATCTAGGTCTCAGAGCATGCACTTCAGGAGATTAATTTTGGGCATCTTCATCTGAAAATGCTGGTTCAGAGCTGAAAATAAGCAACCTTCAATTAACCATAGAATGCATTACAAGTGAATGGGGCAAAGAAGTTAATAGAAATATAGTCTCAGTATATGTTATATATTTGGCAACAGTACAACACTCTGTGGAAAAATATGATTAAAATAATTAAATACAAATAATCATTAACCTATCCTGTCTGCAGATCTGTGCTTCTATCTGGTATGGAGACAGCAAATGGACCAAATCACATAAACTCTTTTCTATCCATTGATATAGACTTGTAAACACCTAAGTACAAGCTCTTGGTTGTCAGTGTATGGGCATGAGGTCCTGAGGACTTCAGAAGTATGACTCAATATCTTGTGCTAACATCAGACTAAGTACTTCCCTCATAAGAGTATCAAATATCCTACCAGCTGATAGGATACCATCCCATGTCTGGTAGGTACAGACTATCTTGCCTAGCTGGTCTTTCCCTATTTTAAATTCCAGTGGTTCTGTGTGAGTCTGAGGAACAGTCAGAAAAGTTTATATATTTATCGCTATTGATTTAAGATGGTTTTCAGAATTCTTATATTACAGTGTATCACCTATCAGCCAGTACTATTGGTTTTCTTTTTCTTTTATTATTATTCTAAAAGAACAAACAACTTCTTCCTTACTTCTCTTCTTAATGTTCAGGTGTTATCAAGAACACCAGCATTAGCTGCCTGAGTATAAATCAACATTAACACCAATGTGTGTCATTCTGCAGAAATATAGCTCCATCCAATTTTCTGTTTTGCCAAATGTACTGTTGGGTTTGTGTTGTTTTAAACAGACCATATCGTCACACAAGAAATGTTCTGTCTGAAGGGTTAGGTTCCTGGAAGCACATGTTTGCGTGCTGATGGGGCAGATTTCACATATGCAACATGAGTAATTGCTGCATGCCCAGACTATGCAGCATCTCTGCAGCTACAGGGTTGCTCTCAGAGACTCCCCTTGCTTCTACAGATCAAAGGCAGCTACTACAGCTGCTCTGGAGCTGAGGAGCAAAGTAGCCTCTGCCACCCTCCTAGTGCCTAGTTGGATGATGTTATAATTTAACAGGGCACACTCACAGTTTTTGGTTAAATAAAGTAGTTTTCAAATGATTGTTAGAAAGATTTTCCCTTGTAACCCTGCAATAAGCAATACATTGATTGCAAATACAA
This sequence comes from Megaceryle maxima, assembly GCA_024605025.1. Classification (NCBI taxonomy): domain Eukaryota; kingdom Metazoa; phylum Chordata; class Aves; order Coraciiformes; family Cerylidae; genus Megaceryle; species Megaceryle maxima. Next base: position 94,551 of record JANHGN010014021.1, read on the forward strand.
AGATTACAATGATCCACTTTATTTTCTGCCTAAATGAATATATGCCCAGAGTTGTGTTCAAGTACAGTTATCACAGAAAAGACTCACTTTAAAGCTAAGATTAGAAGCTTCTGAATAACATCTGCATGAGGACAATGCGTCGTTGATTAGCAACGAACTAGAACTAAGCATATAAGAAGATAAAATAAGTGGCCCTAATCTTTATTCACCTATTAAATAATAATAAAAAAAACACAACAAAAAACACCCCTCCCCCCCCAAAAGCCCCCAAAAAACAACAACAAAAAAAAAACC